>SJYA01002805.1:126202-248951 GCA_006410615.1 Neotragus moschatus
GAAGAGTTGACTCATTGGAAAAGACTCTGATGCTGGGAGGGATTGGGGGCAGGAGGAGAAGGGGACGACAGAGGATGAGATGGCTGGGTGGCATCATGGACTCGATGGGCATGAGTCTGAGTGAGATCCGGGAGTTGGTGATGGACAGGGAGGGCTGGCGTGCTGCGACTCATGGGGTCTCAAAGAGTCAGACACGACTGAGCAACTGAACTGAACTGTGCTGTGCTGTTGATAGGTGGTTTATTAGTCTTATTTTTCAGTCTGTGTGATGTTCTGTTACACCTTTGATAAGTCTATTTTCTCTGTTCTCTCTTTCTGGAATTGTTACCAGCTGGATGTTGGGTCTTTATGTTGTAACCTTATTCTTTTCATACTTTTCTCATGTATTCTTTCTATGCTTGTGATTCTCTGAGAGGTGCGCTCTCCTTTATGTTGTATGTATTGTATGTATTATATTGTATTGTATGTGTGTATTGTATTGTATGTTTTATTTCTGCTATTGTTAGGGGAAGCACATTGATTGTAACCGCCTACCCTGGGCAGGCCCTTTAGTAACCATTCGCATGAGTTGTTTTGACAGGAGATCCTGGTAAGGAATACAGAACTAATAAGCCACCACCAACCGGAAGAGTTTGGGAAAGGTCGAAAGGAGACACCACGTGTCCGTCCACTTCCCAGAGTCCCTCTCGCTAGCATCCATCTTGGCTGAGTGATGCATGGGCCACCAGGAAAGACTCTGAATTAGAGTAATTGGCCAAAGATTACCCGGAAACTAATCCCATCACCATAAAACCTGAGACTGCAAGCCACGCAGCAGAGCAGTTCTCCTGGATTCCCTTACCCTACTGCTCTCCACCCGGATGCCCTTTCCCAATAAAATCTCTTGCTTGGTCAGCACATGTGTCTCCTCAGACAATTCTTTTCCAAGTGTTAGGCAAGAGCTCACTCTTGGGGGCCCTCTTCCTACAACACTATCATAATATTAACTTCCCAGAGCTGTTTTGGTTTTAGGAATGCTCCCTTCTATGCAAGACCAGACTTTGTTTCATAGAGGAAATATATTCTTGTGTAACTCTGAGAATCTATTTTTTTCCCCCACTGCTTCCCCCTTCCAGGTTTCTTTGTTTTGTTCTTGATCTTTCATTTCTGTGAGTGTGTGCTCAGTCACTCAGTCGCGTCCGACTCTTTGCAACCCATGGACTGTAGCCCGCCAGGCTCCTCCTTCTGTGGGTTTCCCCAGGCAAGAATACTGGAGTGGGTTGCCATTTCTTTCTCCAGGGGATCTTCCCGACCCGGGGATTGAATTTGCATCTCCTGCATTTCTGAGTTTCTTCAAATAAGTAGTGAGCTCTCCTGGTCTATTCCTACTTTAAAATGAGGCTCTACAAGAGTTATTCGGAAGCTCTATGTGTTTGAGCTGGACTTTTTGTCTTGGAGGTGTCTGAGACACGGACGTATCTTTAAGGTTGGTTTTTTTGTTTGTCTGCGTGTTCGTGTTCTCTTTTTTAAGACTGGCCGGTTTCCTTAGAAAGGAAGACGTGGCTGCTTGTGTTCTCAAGGAGGGGACAGAAGACATGTTCCATAATGAGGACTTTCACTTAATCCGCACCCCCTCTCCCACTTCTCAGTACAGGGGAAAGTGTGCATCTGTTTCCTGCCAAGACCCAGTCTGCTGTACTTTTGGCTTTGCTAGAAATCTGTCATCAAGAACCCTCTACTTCAGTGCATTCCATGAATAAACCTCTAGCCTTCACCGTGCACGAAGGGAGGAAACAAGTGTTTAATACGTACAATAGGATACAAGTTATCTACAAATCACTCTGCCCACATCCTATTTCCACATACCTCCTATATGTTTGTATAGGCATTCACAATATCTGGAAAAATATACATTGTGCCATTAACAGGGTTATCTCTAGGAAATGGATTGTGGGGAGAAGGAAGAGAGTGGGGACTTCCAGTTCCTAGTTCTTGCAGCTCTATACTTTTCACGGCTTTATCATAATTTTCAGAAGCAGCTCCCAATGTAATTGCGATGTCCATCTAGACTTGGAACCACTGGCCGTGATCTGACTTCTAGGTTCCCGTGTCATCAGTATGTTGGCTATAATAGGAATTACAGCAAAGGCTGCATGCGTAGATGAAATAAATTCTGCAGAAGTCTTCCTGTATGACGTTATGGGAATGTGGGTGTTAGCAAAAAGGAAATGGTAAGCTTGGAATTCATGGTTGTTTTTTTTTTTTTTTCATTTGATGCATTTTTGGCGTAAAAGTGTCTGACTGGTTGTTTTACAGAGTACTGTGGACGTTTAATAGGTATTGATAATTATACCAACAGTCTACCTGTGATCCTGAGCAATGCTGTAGAACACGATGCAACACAGCTTCAAGTTGAGTAAATGATTCTGTTTAAATGTTCTCTTATACTTAAAATATACATACAGAAAACCACTGATATAAATTGATTCATTTTAATATCTATATATCTCTATTTATTTTTATGTATCTATATCAGAATATTTGTAAAAACAAAGAAAGGCATTAATTACCTGACCACCTTAACACAATGACTATTTTAAAAAATATTTCTTTACATTTGAGGTTTTGATACATTCTCCACATCAATAAAAGTTCTTACATTTTGTCTGATTTTTACAATTCTGAAAATTATTTCGCTTTTCAATACATGTCACTTTTTTGTACACTGGTTTTTTTAAATAGATAAACTGCAATATGTTTGAAAACTGTTAAATAAAGAGTAAAGTACTATGTTTCTGAGTGTCTGTTGTTACTCTTTCCACCCACTAAAAAAACATTCCATTGCTACTCAAAAAATGTCACTTTTTTTTCCCCTGAAACATTTTCAGAAATTCCTGTGATAGTCTTTTTTTCCTCTTAATTCTGTACTAGGGTGAAGGGAGTGAATATTACATTATAGACTTTTGTCTTGTACACCATTGTCATTAGATTGTAAGAAACATAATTTTAAGNTTTTTTTTTTTTTCATTTGATGCATTTTTGGCGTAAAAGTGTCTGACTGGTTGTTTTACAGAGTACTGTGGACGTTTAATAGGTATTGATAATCATACCAACAGTCTACCTGTGATCCTGAGCAATGCTGTAGAACATGATGCAACACAGCTTCAAGTTGAGTAAATGATTCTGTTTAAATGTTCTCTTATACTTAAAATATACATACAGAAAACCACTGATATAAATTGATTCATTTTAATATCTATATATCTCTATTTATTTTTATGTATCTATATCAGAATATTTGTAAAAACAAAGAAAGGCATTAATTACCTGACCACCTTAACACAATGACTATTTTAAAAAATATTTCTTTACATCTGAGGTTTTGATACATTCTCCACATCAATAAAAATTCTTACATTTTGTCTGATTTTTACAATTCTGAAAATTATTTCACTTTTTAATACATATCACTTTTTTGTACACCGGTTTTTTTAAATAGATAAACTGCAATATGTTTGAAAACTGTTAAATAAAGAGTAAAGTACTATGTTTCTGAGTGTCTGTTGTTACTCTTTCCACCCACTAAAAAAACATTCCATTGCTACTCAAAAAATGTCACTTTTTTTTCCCCTGAAACATTTTCAGAAATTCCTGTGATAGTCTTTTTTTCCTCTTAATTCTGTACTAGGGTGAAGGGAGTGAATATTACATTATAGACTTTTGTCTTGTACACCATTGTCATTAGATTGTAAGAAACATAATTTTAAGAAAGAAATAAAGCACTAAAGACTTTATTTGTAAGCACAGTTAAATCATGTGTGGATCTTTTGTTTCTGGATACGGAGAAGGTAAATAGAGAGTTCCTCTTACTACTCTGCGGCAGGTTCCATTGAGTTATCATGTGTGCCCAAGTTAGCAAACAATGTCATTTGTTGGCATTCACTGTTAATTATTGGTCTTCACACAAACCCAGGGAATTATTTGTAATTCCTTCAAGTTTGGCCAATGTTTTGCCTTGCATCGTAATGCCCTGCAAATTTGTGTATAAAGGAAAAATGACATATTAAAAAGAATTACTTCAAAACTTTCAGTGAGACTGTTTTTTTATCTGTTTCTGGCTCCAGCTTGAATATCAGAGTAAGCAGTGCACTAATTTGTTAGTTTTCCATTGTCTGTGAATTAGGTATCCTCTTATGCTTTTGTTTTTATAAGCCTTTAATTCCACACAGACTGTGGGCTCAGCCACACCCTAGCTAGTCTTTATTCACAGAGGCACACCTTTGAGAAGAATGTAGGATGTGCTGTTGGTGTTTCCTTGTTATACAATCTCACCATGGACTAACGATGCTCTTGGTGTTTAAGCAATTGCATCAAGCTATGATGAATAAAGAGTCATTTCTTGTTTATTCTAACAGCAGTGCAATGGTTGGAAATGGCTATAAATGTTCAAATGGAAACCGTTCTTGCCAAAGACTTTCACTCATTTATTGAACGTGCCCTTCAAAGAGATTTTTATCTCAGAGTCCCTTTTTTCTGCTCCCGAACAAGGTGGAGTTACTCAAGATGGCCAAATGGAATGCTTTGCGAGCTGAACTTACCTGCTTTACTCTTTTATCAGATTGTGGTAAATGTCCTGTCCCATTGTTCCTTTTACCCAGAGAGCCTGCAGGATGTATACCAGAGTCCATCTGCCCCCAGGATTCAGGATTCAGGTGGTTGCTCAATCCAGGTTCACACACCAGAGGCTCTGCTTTAGGCTGAAAGAGCCAGACCTCTCCTGCTGCAGGTGTTTAGTGTCATGTCTGACTCTTTGGGACCCCATGGACTGTAGCCGGGCAGGCTCCTCTGTCCATGGGATTTCCCAGTCAAGAACACTGGAGTGGGTTGCCATGCCCTCCTCTGGGTTGATCCCTCTTGACCCAGGGATGGAACCCACGTCTCTTACATTGGCAGGCAGGAAGCCCCATATTACTTTCTAATTGACATATTCGTGTGACTTTTCCCAACTCTTGACGACTTTGGTGGGAGTTTCTCCAAGAGTTGCTTCTTAGCTAAACTGCTCCCTTTATCATGAATTCAGGCTCTTTTTGATACTGTGGGTGCATTTTGCCTTTTTCTTCTCACTCGTGTTTCCACCCACATTTTATGAGGAATAGGAACGGGACTTTCTGTGATTTGGTTTCCTTCCTCTGCCTAAACTTCCCGTCCACCCCCATTTTATGTAAGTGGGAGTGTGGCTGAACAAGTCGTTTTGCCCAGGTTACTTACAGCCAGTGAGCTTCAAAGCAAGCATCTGAGTGAAGGCTGACTCCCCAGCCCTGCTCTGCCCTGCACCAGGCGTCACGAGCTCCAAGCCCTCAAGGCCCATCAGGTGAGTGACTGAAACCAGCTGAGCGGGCAGGTGGCCAGACCTGGGGCTCAGCGACTCCCCAGTGCCAGGTTCCCTGGGAAGTCAGCCTGTGGCTTTTCATTCCATCTATAGTAACTTTGGCTTCCCAGGGGGCACTAGAGGTAAAGAATCTGCCAGCCAATGCAGGAGACACAAGAGATGTGGATGGGTTTGATCCCTGGGTCAGGAAGATCCCTTGGAAGAGGGCATGGCAACCCACTCTAGTATTCTTGTCTGGGAAATCCCATGGACAGAGGAGCTTGGTGGACAACAGTCCACGAGGTTGCGAAGAGTCAGACACGACTGAGCAACCCAGTACACACACATACACACACACAGAGTAACTTCAAATTCCTTTACCTGCCCTGGTTAGTCCCTGTTATCAGGATCTGAGCAGAAATTAAATCCAGGTAAAAGAGGCAAAATGGAGAAGGCAATGGCAACCCACTCCAGTACTCTTGCCTGGAAAATCCCATGGACGGAGGAGCCTNGGCCTGGCCTGCTGCGATTCATGGGGTTGCAAAGAGTCGGACACGACTGAGTGACTGAACTGAACTGAAGTGATATATATATATACATATGTGTATACATATCTGTATATGTATATATTATTACTGTGTTCACACATCTAATTTTTAGCAACTAGAAGAGAATGAAGCTGCTTGAAGTCCCTAGGCCCATGGGAATCTTATCAAACTGAAGTCAAGCTCAACCTTTTTTCAACCTTTTAAAGGAAATAATTAAGAAATTAATCTAATCCAACTTCTTTCATTTACTAGAATGGAGAGAGTGAAGAAGAAAACCGATGAAGAAATTATATCCTCGCTCTGAGGAGCAAAATGATGATATTACTTTCGTCTTTAGTATGCTTTCATTCTTTTTTTTATCACGTGTAACCCATATTACAATTCTCCACATTATTTTCCATGCTGCATTAATGAATTGACACATTGAAAAACAGAATCACAAAGATTTTTAATGCCTCACCCAAGATCTCAGAACAGCAGTGAAAATCTCTTCTCTGGGCATACATGGCAAATATCTGGTTTGAGAAGTAAAATAATTTAAATCGATTGTGGTGACCTTAGGCCAATTCTGAAGCTACAGAACTTTATATTGTTACTTTTCCGTTTCATTTTCTCACTCATTTATTCAACTGGGGCCAACTGTGTTCAGTATGAGTTAATTGTTGCCATAAAGAAAGGAGAAATTTTAATGTATTTGAGACCATTGTTAAATTCTGTTGCTATGGCATTTTTTAGCCTATTAAGAAAAAATAATATGAGCAGGCCAAAATTAATATTAGCTTTCTCTTTGTCTTGTCTTCCCTCTTATTTTCTCTCTTATGCCTTCGTCATTATATATCCATCTATTCAAAAAGTTTTGTGCACTCACTAGGCAGCAGGTCTTCTTTTAGGCACCAGAGGTAGTGTCCCTCAGAAGGTTTCTGGAGACCTGGAGGATACAGTTTACTGAACTATCCCATGCTTCTGGCCCTTTCCCAGGTGGCTCAGTGGTAAAGAATCAACTTGGCAATGCAGGAGATGTGGGTTCAATCCCTGGGTCGGGAAGTTTCCCTGGAGATAGAAATGGGATCCAGCTCTACATTCTTGCCTGGGAAATCCCCTGGACAGAGGAGCCCGGAGGGCTGCAGTCCATGGGGACACAAAGAGTCGGACATTGCTGAGTGACTGGGCATGCATGCCCCCATCCTTCCACCACCACCATCATAGTACACACACACACAGGCACACACACGAATTCGGTGTCTCAGATGATACCTAAGTTGTCTTTGGTAGAGGAGGTCCTTTGAATTTTTCACAACCATTGGTCTACTAACAACTTGCATTAGCATCACCCAGTCTTCTTAAATAAAAGTATATCCTGGAGCCCCACTCAGACCTACTAAATGAGTCTCTGGAAATGAAGTCAGAAAGCTCTTATTTTTAAAAAGCTTCTAAGTAATCATGGCACAGAGCCAGAAAGGATAAACCACTCTTAGACTGTGAACCTGGCCATTACTACCACTGTCAAAACTCACCTGTCCTATTCCTGGTGAAATGAATCTGTCAAGAGAACTCATTGATAACTGCTAATGGTTCAACATTCCTTTAAGAGAATTTGCATTTGAAAAAGAGACACTTGAGGACAAATGTCTTACACTGATGGAATAAATATGTAATGTGGATGTTTCAGGAACTGTAGTGTCAATAAAGATGAATACTCAGGAGAAGCCAGCATTATCCACCTGCCTTCAAATCCACCACAGAATGGGTACAGCCTCCTATTTATAAAGTAGGATTATGTATTCAAGGGAAAAAGTGAAACTTGTGTGAATTTACAAATCAATCATTTTTATTACTACAGCTGTGCTGTATAATGGAAGGAAGGGAAATAGTTGGTCAAGTCCATTAAGATGAAGTGGTTGAGTCACTGCAAAAATACACTGAAATGCGGTTGATGAGTCACGCTCTGTCTCACTTCTCTGGGGAGACAGCAGCTCACCATTAATGACCAACAACTTTGAGGACTGATCCATCTGCCCTGTTCTGGCCCAGGGGAACATGCCACCTGTTCAGCTGAGCACGACTGCTTCCATAAATCAGCCTCCAAACGAAGCCTCTTATTTCTTTCAAAAAACTACTGGGCCTGCTGAACCAGAATGGAAATAAGGTGTAGCTTTTATGTAGAAACATCAAGAGATTCAAAAGCCTTTGTTTGTCCTCCCTGGTTAGTGTTCGGAATTACTCAGAAGAAATAGCGTTGTCGCTGTGAGGTGAAAATCTTTGGCAGAATGCAAATTGTTAACTCAAGTGTTCTGTGTTAATAAAATGCTTTCAGATTCATTGGAGGCTAAATGTCGCTGGATCTATGCTGACAAACACCCGAGGGAAAAGCAATGCATTTGGAGTGTGAATCTGATGTAACCTTCCTGGTCCTAGGGAAGTAAGAGAATTCAATAAATACAACCAAGAAAATTGCTCAAAAACTTTGAGCTCCTAATTTTCACTGGATGTTAAAGTTTATACTGTACAAAACAGCTGACTCTCACTATTTTACTTTTTCTTGTTCACTCTAAGTTTCTTACCTTTTCTGGGAGTAAATGTCTCATTTTCTTTTTCCTTTACAGCTTTCTTTTTCTGTTTTTACTCGTGTTATCCTCCCAGCTAATTTATCTCACAAAATTATCCATGTTAGCAAAGTCACAGACACCCTTCATCACCTTGGCTAGCTGGCTGTCTCTTCTCTGCTGTTGTTCAGTCACTCAGTCATGTCCGACTCTGTGATCCCATGAACTGTAGCCCTTCAGGCTCCTCTGTGCATGGAATTCTCCAAACAAGAATACTGGAATGGGTAGCCATTCCCTTCTCCAGAGGATCTTCCTGACCTAGGGATCGAATCCCAGTCTCCTACATCGCAGGCAGATTCTTTACCATCTGAGCCATTATGAAGTTAAAATTTAGTAAAAATAATGTACACTATACAATGGCACCCCACTCCAGTACTCTTGCCTGGAAAATCCCATGGACGGAGGAGCCTGGTAGGCTGCAGTCCATGGGGTCGCAAAGAGTCGGACACGACTGAGGGACTTCACTTTCACATTTCACTTTCATGCACTGGAGAAGGAAATGGCAACCCACTCCAGTGTTCTTGCCTGGAGAATCCCAGGGATAAGGGAGCCTGGCGGGCTGCCGTCTATGGGGTTGCACAGAGTCGGACACGACTGAAGCGACTTAGCAGCAGCAGCAGCATACAAGCCTTCAGTTCAGCTCAGTTCAGTTCAGTCGCTCAGTCACCTGTGACTCTTTGTAACCCCATGANCCCACTCCAGTGTTCTTGCCTGGAGAATCCCAGGGATAAGGGAGCCTGGCGGGCTGCCGTCTATGGGGTTGCACAGAGTCGGACACGACTGAAGCGACTTAGCAGCAGCAGCAGCATACAAGCCTTCAGTTCAGCTCAGTTCAGTTCAGTCGCTCAGTCACCTGTGACTCTTTGTAACCCCATGAATTGCAGCATGCCAGGCCTCCCTGTCCATCATCAACTCCCGGAGTCCACTCAGACTCGAATCCATCAAGTCAGTGATGCCATCCAGCCATCTCATCCTTGGTCATCCCGTTCTCCTCCTGCCCCCAATCCCTCCCAGCATGACAGTCTTTTCCAATGAGTCAACTGTTCGCATGAGGTGGCCAAAGTACTGGAGTTTCAGCTTTACCATCATTCCTTCCAAAGAAATCCCAGGGCTNCAATGTATAACCAGCTGACCCTTCTGATTGTGAATCATGGCTGTAACCTGACTGTATCTCCCTTTAACATTTTCCAGGCTAGGTTTAAGCAATTTGTGGATGTGGGCTTGAGCAGTACACTTAGGGTATATAAGGTTTTCACAAAAGTCGGCCAGAGTCCTTGGCTAAGAGGAGACTCTGCCTTGGGCCCGCCGGTGCAATAAACTGCACTCCACTATCTGCATTGTCCTTCTGAGTGAGTTTGTTTCCCGGGATGCTTACAACACTCAGAGATAAATGGCTTCCCTGGTGGCTCACACTTAAAGCATTACATGCCAAAAATTTGGGGACAAATCTAAAGCAAAATATAAATTTATGCCTTTGGATATATTTGTCAGAAAGCAGATGAGAATAAAGACCTTCCCTGTCCTTTGAGTTCAGCCATGTGGTAGACCAGCTGCTGGCCTCGGAAATGCAAGGCATACAAGCAGGCCTCACACATCAATATTGCCTGCTGATATCCGCGCTTCTGTGAGATAGAAATACATTTCTGTCTTTCTTTCTCTTTTAAATATTTATGTGGCTGCACCTGGTCTTAGTTGCGACATGTGGGATCTAGTTCCCTGGCTAGGGATCAAATCCGACTCCTCTGTACTCAGCGTGCAGTCTTAGTCACTGGACCACCAGGGAAGTCTACATTTCTGTCCTCTTAAGCTGCAGATAGTTTGGTCTCTGTTAGAACAGCTGAGCCAGTATTCCAATCAATGGAGAGCCACTTCACACCTCTTAAAAGATAAACTCCACTTCCATGAAGTGACATGTAAGCCATGACACTAACATGGTAAGCCATGACACTAACATGGTAAGCCATGACACTAACATGGTAAGCCATGATACTAACCAAGAAAGGCAAGGGAAATGTCTTTGAAACTTGGGGTGGAGGAGGTGTTTAAAAGACCCCCAAAAGTACCATCCATGGTGACTAAAAATGAGAGAGATTTGACTATGTAAAAATTGAAAACCTTTGTTAAATGAAGGACAACACTGAAAAAGAAATGAGTGACAGACCAGAAAGGATATTCTCAAAGTGCAAAACGCGGGCATAGGTCAACATCTAGATTATAAAAGGACTCCAGTCAGTCAACAAGAAAAAGAGGGGGAATGGTATTCATTTTCTGTATGCTACTGTAACACATGACTGTAAACTTGGTGCTTTGAAATAACACAGGTTTACATTGTACAGTTTAGTAGGTCAGAAGTCTCATGTGGGTCTCACTGGGCTAAAATCAAAGTGTCTGCAGGGTTCTGTACCCTCTGCAGACTCTAGAGGCGATTCTGCCTCTTAGCTTTTCCAGCTTCTAGAGCTGCCGGTGTTCCTGGGCTCATACCCCTTCCTGCATCTTCAAAGCTAGAAAAATCAGGTTTACCTTTCCCATATTGCCTCACTCTGACCTCCCTTTCTAGCTTCCTTTTCCACCTTTAAAGCCCCTGGTAACCACACAGAGCCCACTTGCACTATCTAAGATAATCTCCCTATTCTAAAAGTTGTCCTGGAAAAGAACATACGTGCCAGGAATTAATACATTGACTTCTTTGGGAGAATCATCATTCTGCCCACCAGGAACACACCAGAACAAGACAAGGGATATGCAAACTTCTAGAAGGAGGAACACTAACACTTAGAAAATTTAGTTCCGAAATTACCAGCACAATGACCTAAGCAGCGTCAGGAAATTCATTCATTTATTCAGTTGGAATATTTACTGAGCAGATATCGTGGATGAGATTCCTACAGAAATGCAAAGATGGAGAGTTTCCAGGGATCTGCTATAGGGCTCCTTGATACCCAGCCTGTCCAGGGCCATAGGAGATGTCCTGAGATACTAAAGTCTATTGACTGGACACCAGTCCTATGAGAGATGTTCTTTGGAATTCCAAGACTTCTGTCTTCATTTGGGAGTCAGAATGACACAGGGTTTAATTTAATAACTGTGGAAAATTATCTTCCCAATTAAAGAGAAGATAAAAATTATTTTTAAATTACCACTTTAGGCTCTGGACTATGTTTTTGCCTTAACTGATGTCTCATTCTTCCTTAGAGATACCTAATTTTAAAACTGAGCCGGAAAAATATCTGCAGTATCAAAACACATTCTGTGGCAGTGATTGGAATCAGTATTTTATTTACAGAGCCACGATACATTCAGCACAGCTGTATTCATCAGCCAAAGCGGGACTGAAAGTCCGGGTCATTTTCAGAACATAGATTAAATAGATTACTGTCAGCTGGAGCACAAATGGAGTTCATTATTATTAAAGTTGAGCTGAGAGAGGTTACCCACATGGGAATCACCTGAAGATCACAGGAATCTATATCTGTGTGCTGGATCTCAAAGGAGCTGCTTTTTTTTTTTTTTTTGGAGCTGGCTTTTATTACATTTTCCTGGAGGTAACACTTGACCAGAATCATATAACTGATGGTCATAATGAGGTTATGTGAATTTACACGTTGAAAAAATATCTGAACATAGTCACAAGATTGTTTTGAACTTCCCCTGCACTCTTTATCCAAGGACTTCCCCATCATTAGCTGGTTAAATTTAACAGTTTGGAAATCAAAGCCTACATTTACCTCATTGTAACAAAGAGAATGTTTGGGGAAGTTAAAATATAGAGTAGACAGTTATCCCAATGGAAAGGAAGTAGAGGAATGGGGCAGGTACATCTTGCATTTACCGAATAATGTAGATGATAAATTTAATGAATCTTCAAGGTTCATGTAAGGACCTCCCATCTAATCTATCACTTTAGAAGGGCCACATATAAATGTCACCAGATAGAGGGGAAAAACACTCTCTCAGATTTGTGGGAAAGGGTGCTGTGTGTCTCTACAAAAATAAGCTTTTTATAAAAGAAATTCTTGTTCTCAACTGAATGTCTTCTTACTGCTTTCCATTTTGTAACACTTTATTGAGATATAATTCGTGTAGCATATAACTCACCAATGTAAAGAGTACATATCAATGGCTTTTAATATATTCACAGAAGTGCAACCATAACCACAAGCAATTTTAGAACATTTTTTATCATTTCACAAAGAAATCCCTCACCCCTTGGCTCTTACCCCTCTGTGCCTGCAATGAACCTCAAATCTAAGGAAGCAGCAGGAAACCATTTTCTCTCTCTACAGATTTGCCTTTTCTGGACATTTCCTATAAATAAGATCATATAACTTGCGGTCTTTACGTCTGGCTACTTTCACTTGACTCAGTGTTTCCAAGGTTCATCCATGCTGTAGCATGGATCAGTATTTCATGCCTCTGTTAGCTACATAGTATTTTATTATATAGNAAGCAGCAGGAAACCATTTTCTCTCTCTACAGATTTGCCTTTTCTGGACATTTCCTATAAATAAGATCATATAACTTGCGGTCTTTACGTCTGGCTACTTTCACTTGACTCAGTGTTTCCAAGGTTCATCCATGCTGTAGCATGGATCAGTATTTCATGCCTCTGTTAGCTACATAGTATTTTATTGTATAGCTATGATTTATCCATTCCATACAGTTTTTGTTTCTCTCTTTGTGACTTGATGGACCTTGGGTTGTTTCTACATTTGGGCTCTCATGAATAATGCTGATCTACACATTCCTGTGTCAGGTTTAGCAGTTATCTATGTTTTCACTTGAGGAGTATACACTTACAAGCTGGGTCATATGCTAACTCTGTGTTTAGCACTGTTTGACTCTTTTTCAAAGTTGCTGTCATTATTTTACTTTTCACCAGCAATGTAGCAGGGTTGTGATTTCTCCAAATTCTCTCCTATTATTTATTGACTTTTTATTTATAAAGTTTCAATTAATTTTTTTCTTGAGGGAAAATTCACGTGACCTAGAGTTAACATTTTAAAGTTTACCATTCAACTGCATTTAGTACATTTCACCATACTGGGTGACCATCATCATTCAGTTCAGTTCAGTTCAGTCACTCAGTCGTGTCCGACTCCTTGGGACCCCATGAATCACAGCACGCCAGGCCTCCCTGTCCATCACCAACTCCCGGAGTTCACTGAGACTCACATCGATCGAGTCCGTGATGCCATCCAGCTATCCCATCCTCTGTCGTCCCCTTCTCCTCCTGCCCCCAATCCCTCCCAGCATCAGAGTCTTTTCCAATGAGTCATTATCTGGGTCCAAAACATCTTCAATACCCACAAAGGATACTTTGTAGTCACTTATCAGTTTCTCCCCATTGCCCTTGCCACCAACCCCTGGCAACCAGCTATCTGCTCTATGGGTCTATAAATTTGCCTGGTTTTGGATATTTCATGCTGTTATAAACTGAATGGTTTGCCCCCTAAATCCATATGTTGAGGTTCTGACTCCCAATGTGATTGCGTTGGGTTGACCAAAAAGTTCATTCAAGTTTTTCTGTCCAATCTTATGGAAAAGATTGGACCCTAGAGAACATTTTGGCCAACCCAGTATTTGGCAGGAATACCAAAGAAAGGGTTTCTTTGGTAGCTCAATGGTAAAGTTTGCCAATTCAGGAGATCCAGGCTCAATCCCTGAGTTGGGAAGATTCCCCTGGAGAAGAAATGACAACTTACTCCAATATTCTTGCCTGGGAAATTCCATGGACAGAGGAGTTTGGCAGGCTACAGTCCATGGGATAGCAAAGAGTTGGACATGACTTAAAGCAACAAATAAAGAAAAGAAATAATTAAGGTTTAATGAGGTTAAAAGGTGAGGCCTCAATCCAATAGGACTGGTGTCCTTATAAGAAGAGGCAGAGTCACCAGAAAGCCCTCTCCTCCTCCATCCCTCTCCCCCCACCACACAGGCACAGAGGAAGGAACATAGTCAGAAGGCAGACTTCTTCAGGCCAGAAAGACAGGCTTCTCCAGAAACTACATTTTCAGGCATTTTGACTTCTTGCCTCAGGAACAGTGTGAAAATATGTCTCTTTTGTTTATGCCGCTCAGCCTGTAACATTTTTGTTTTGGCATCTGGAGCAGACTAACACATAGATGGTTGGAACCATGAACTGTGTGGCCTTATGTGACTTGTATCTTTCACCAAATAGAATGTTTTGAAAGGTCATCCATGTGGTGGCATGGACCATTCCTTCATTCCTTTTTCATGGCTGAGTACTATTCAATCGTACAGATTTGCTGTATTTTGTTTCCATTCCTCCATTTATGGACATGTGAGTTCTTTTCACCTTTGGCTATTGTAAATAGTGTTGTTATGCATACTTATGTGCAAGAACTTCCTTGAATTCCTGTTTTCAATAATCTTGGGCAGGAGATGCCAAAGACACAGGTTCGATCCCTGGGTTGGGAGGATTGCCTGGAGGAGGGCGTGGCACCCCACTCCAGTATTCTTGCCTGGAGAATCCCATGGACAGAGGAGCCTGGTGGGCTGCAGCCCAGAGGGTTGCCAAGAGTTGAACACAACTGAAATGACTTAGCATGCATAAATCTAGGAACAGAATTGCTCAGTCATATTTTGATTCCTTGGGGCTTCCCAGGTGGCGCTAGTAGTAAAGAATCCGCCTGCCAATGCAGGGGATGCTAGAGACTTGGGTTGGATACCTGTGTTGGGAAGATCCCCTGGAGGAGGAAATGTCAACCTGCTCTAGTATTCCTCCTTGGAAAAATCCCATGGACAGAGGAGCCTGGTGGGCTACAGTTCATGGAGTTGCAAAGAATCAGACACGACTGAACAGAAAGCACACACACACGTGTTGATTCTGTGTTTGTCGTTTTGAAAACCTGCCAGGCTGTTTTCCACAGTGGCTGCACCATTTTCCACTTCCACCAGCAGTGTATATGAGGTTCACAGTTTCTCCATATCCTTGCCAACAATGTTATCTTCAACATTTTTTATTATAGCCATCCTCGAGGGTGTGAGTAGTATCTCATTCTGGTTTTTGATTTTCATTTCTTTGATGACGAATAATGTTTAGAATCATTTAATGTGTTTCCTAGCCATAGCTACATCTTTTTTTTTGAAGAAATATCTATTTAGAATCTTTAAGCATGAAAATTCAGTTATGTGCCCCCCTAATGTGGAGCTGTGAAGGTTCTGTGTGTATTTCTGATAATAGATCTTTATTACATATACGATTTGTACATATTTTCTTTCACTCTCAGGTTATTTTTTCACTTTCTTGATAGTGTCCCTAGAACCAAAAAAGTTTTAAATGTGATGGTCTAAATTATCTTTTTTTTTTTTTTTTGCCTCTGTTTTTCCTTCATGTCTAAGACACCATTGCCTAATTCACACTCTTTAAGATTTATGCTCATATTCTCGTCTGAGAATTGTATAGTTTTAGCTCTTGCATTTAGGATTTTGATCTATTTTGAGTTAATTGTATAGACGATGTGAGGAATAGATCCAAATTCATTCTTTTGCATGTAGATATCTAACTCCATTTGTTGTAAAAAAAACCCCACAAAACAAAACAATCAAAAAAAAATCACTATTCCTTCCCCCACTGAATTGTCTGGGAACACTGATTGATAACCAATTGACTATACATGTGAATGATTATCTCTGGACTTTCAATTCTATTTCATTAGTCGATATCTCTGTCCCTATGTCAGTACCAAGCATTCATGAATACTGTAGCTTTGTAGTAAGTTTTGAAATGGGGAAGTACAAATCTTTCAATTTTGCTCTTTTTGAGATTGTTTTGGTCAGTCTGATTTTATTTTCATGTGAATGTTATTTTCCGATAGATAAGCTTGTCAATTTTCACTGAAAAGGCAGTTGGGTATTTGATAGAAATTGCTATGCATCTGTAGCTTAATTTGGAGACTATCGCCATCTTAAAAGCAGTAAATATTTTAATCAAGGACACAGGATGTCTTCCCATTTATTTAGGTCTTCTTTCATTTCCTTCAATCATATTTTATAGTTTTCAGTGTAGAAGTATTACATTTACTGTCTTAAATTTATTTCTAGGTGTTTTATTCTTTTTGATGTTACTATAAATAACTTTCTTAATTTTTGAATTGTTTATTGCTAGTATGTAGACAGATCATTGATTTTATATATTGATTTTGTATTCTTTAACCTTGCTAAGCTAAGGTCTTTTTTTTTTTTTTTTNGCACTTGTGTTATTTTGTTTTGTTTTGTTTCTCCCCATACCTGGTTTTCAGATTATTTATCTGTCTTGAGAGTAGTTAGTTGTCAGGGTCGAATAGCTCAGTGCTAGTTTAAGGTTTCTAAACTTTATAAATCACCTGCAGTTGTAAGGGGTGCTTATTACTTTGGCATCCTGTGAGTGGTTGGAGGTAGGAAAAGATAGGGTCAGTACAGAGAAGTAATCAGTTTAATAAATAAAAGTAGGAATTGATAATGTGCATTTCTAATGTTCATTGTCTGGGCTTTTCTCTCGTCAGTGTTACTGAATATTTCATATATGTCTGTATAAATCTATGTGTTATGTACATCATTGCAAGTTTTATGTTTTAAAAAGGGAACATCTGATATACCAAAAATAGTTTCATGTTTTAATTGCTGTAACATAAAGTCTAGAGGTTTTGATATTCGCAGTGTTTCTCGATTCTCCTTTTCTGATTGCAGTATCCTCCAGCAGTGCAGCATTTGGTTGATCTTGGTGCAGTCGAATTCTTATCCAGACTTCGCGCTAATGTGGAGCCGAATCTGCAGGCGGAAATTGATGGCATTCTGGATGGACTTTTTAGTCTTCCTTCAGAAGTTCCTGAAATGTATTCTTCATCTTACCAGACCAGTCAAACTGGTAACTCTCTGAAATCAATCTGATGAAGTCAATTAATCAATCATTCTGTTAATATATTGGTTCTAATGGTTAATTCTAAGGAAAGAGACCTTGGTGGTGGTGGTGGTAGTTGCTACGTCACGTCCTACTCTTTGTGACCCCACGGACTATAGCACACCAGGCTCCTCTGTCTATGGGATTCTAAACCCTTCCCTGCTTCCCCGTCCCACAACTTACTTTTCTTGTGTTAATTTATATGAATTTGACCATAACTCTCCTCCTCTAACATCCAGGGACTTGCCTGTAGGTCATATGGTAAAGAATCTGCCTGCATTGCAGGAGACCCAGGTTCAGTCTCTGGGTTGGAAGATCCTCTGGAGAAGGAAATGGCAACCCACTCCAGTATTCTTGCCTGGAGAATCCCAAGGACAGAGGAGTCTGGCGGGCTACAGTCCATGGGGTCGTAAAGAGTCAGACCCGACTGAGCAACTAACACCACCAACATTATAAAGAGGAGGACAGTTGTATAATTTTGCCTTTTTGGTTGAGGGGCATAAAGAGATGCAAGTAACTTTCTTTTTGTGAGACTACTTTGACTTTTTTAAACGATAGGAAATATTCATTGAGCACTCATTACATGTGCCAGGCATTGTTTTAAATGTTTTATGCTTTCATTTGGGGACTGTGTTCTTCATATAGTGATACTCATGATTTTGTTATGGGATACAATCAAAATAAGCTACACATTTAGTATACCTGCTAAGATCAGAGTCAAAGAGACTAGATTTATGTCCCAGGTCTGCCACTAGTTGTGTAGTCTTGGCTAAGGGCCTCAGTCCCTCCAGGCTTTGTTTTCTCCTCCAGAAATTGGTACAATAAACGAGAACATCTTACAAGATTTTTGTGAGGGTTAAGACAGTACTTAGCATAGAGCCCAGCGTCTATTAAGCCCAGAACTCCTATTTGATGTCCAGTAGTTCCTTGCTCATGGAAAGCGTTTAAATTGATGTGAAGAAAAGCAGATGCTCTTGGAATTTATGAGAAGTATAAGATTTTCATACTCTTGAGTATAAAATTTAAGTAGAAGTGTAAACAGATGTATTTTTGCTCATTTGATCTGTTAGACTCGATGTTTCTCTATGCCAGTGTTCTGCTGTCCCTGCTGTGACCCTTGGGGCTGCTCACAACAGGAAATAACAATAGCAGCTGCCATTTACTGAATTCTTATGTGATTGTGATTTTCAACAGTGTATTTTAGAATTTCTTTGTAAGGCATAACAAAGAAAGGATAATCTTATATCATGAATTTTCAATCTAGTTCCTGCAGGTGAGATTAGAGGAGTGGTCGTGGGCTAATTTGTAGTTATCTATATCAGTCTGAGGACCACTAGCATGAAAACTGCAAATGGAAAATTACAAAACTGAGATTTAGCCTTTTCTTCATTCTCAGTCTCATTACAACTGAAGTGCTGAGTATGCGATCGTGTATAATAGGGGATAGTCAGAGTTACTGAAAGGTAGTGCCTGACTTTTGCCTTGGCAACTTTTTTCTTAAAAAACATGAATGGAAAATTGAAGTGATGGGGAGGTATGTGGAGTAAAAGAGGAGAGAGNCCTTTTCTTCATTCTCAGTCTCATTACAACTGAAGTGCTGAGTATGCGATCGTGTATAATAGGGGATAGTCAGAGTTACTGAAAGGTAGTGCCTGACTTTTGCCTTGGCAACTTTTTTCTTAAAAAACATGAATGGAAAATTGAAGTGATGGGGAGGTATGTGGAGTAAAAGAGGAGAGAGATGGACTAAGAAGTAGAGGTGAACAGTCCTTGAATTAATCCTTGCAGCAAATTCTTTATGTACATTGTACAGGTTTTCATTCTAAGAAATAATTGCAATACTTAACAGTAAAAGAAGAAGCTCCCTGAGTTTGAAATTGACTCAGCAGTCACATTTTTTCCCTCTTTAGGAGGACAGATTATTCAGAGAAACATAACTGCATTTTTTTCTAGTTTTTAAAATGATCCAGAAACTTAAACCATTAATATATGAAAAGAGCAAGTTTTACTTTCAGCAAGTAATGCACCAATAATATATATATTTTCTTTGCAGATTTGCTGCAACAACCTGAAATCTTAACAGGATATTTTCCTCAAGACAAAAGTACTTTGCAGCAGATGGAAATACCTTCACGACCTGTGGGTGAGTGTCTGTGGTGAAGTAGATACTGTTGACCTGGGAAATTGGAACATAATATACTTTTCCTCATTGTTCTGAAGACATGTTGTGGTCAGACTTAAATGTATCAGCACCAAACTGCTTATTTCCTCCAATTAGATTAGGATAGTAAAGGGTCCAACTTAATTGTTTTTACTGCCTTTGAGCCGTCCTGTGGGTGTGGTAATGGTGCCGAGGTCCTTGGTGCTTGTTGAGCAGGGAGTCTCTGTCAGGAGCTGAGCTGTGCCCCATGCACGTCACCTCGTGAATTCTCCAGCTCACGCAGCAGGACTGTCTATCCAGTGACGCAAGCCAAAGACTCTGGGTCACGTTTGATTTTCCCTCTGTCTTTATCCCCTTGTGGAGTTGACCTGCAAGTTCTGGCTTAGAGCCTCTCCCGGGAACCTTACCCAGGGCTTCCTGTGGCTGATCTCTGCTCACGTGCCGCCTCCTCAGAGAGGCCTTCCTGACGACCCCAGCCAGGGTCACTTTTTCTGTCTTTGGTTTTCTTCTTACATGTGTTTATTAAACTGTGTGTTTATTTACGTCTTGTTTGTCTCCCTTGTTGTAAGCTTAACGGCAGCCACAAGAACTGCTTCGTCCAGTGTGGGTGTGGGGAACAGTGCCGGAAATGCACTAGGTGTTCAGTATGTATTTTTTGAACAAATGAGTGAATCTTCATGGAGTCCCAGATTGATACTCTTAATAACCCCATTTTACTAGTGAGGACCTTTGGTCTTAGAAAAGGATAAAATCTTTGTACTAGATGACGTAGTTAGGGCACGGTTAAGTGAGCACGAACTTTATATTTTGTTACCTGTGAAGTTGAAATGAAAAGGCTGTTTCCAGTGATATTTCTGTGGACATAAGTATTCAGAGCAACTCAGTTTGGAAGCCCTNCCCCATTTTACTAGTGAGGACCTTTGGTCTTAGAAAAGGATAAAATCTTTGTACTAGATGACGTAGTTAGGGCACGGTTAAGTGAGCACGAACTTTATATTTTGTTACCTGTGAAGTTGAAATGAAAAGGCTGTTTCCAGTGATATTTCTGTGGACATAAGTATTCAGAGCAACTCAGTTTGGAAGCCCTCTGTTACAGAAAAGATTCTGTAGAAGTTCTCAGATTGAGTACAGCGTAAGAAGGAACAGAAGACTTGCTCAGCTGTTAAAATACTTGGCCTTTCCTTTCTGTAAAAGTTGTGTTCGATTTCTTGGGAGCTTAGGTTTGATATGGTAGTTTTTTGTGTTTGTGGCTGAGAGGCTTAATGTAGTGATAGCCGGAGACATCTGAAGGGAGTGTCTCCAGGGCTGGGAAGGGTGGGTATTTGAGTGAAGCTGTTGAAAGCATCCAGGAAGACTGAGATGGTGACGCATTTTTGTGTGAGTTGTAGTTTGTGGATTTGATGGTGTGGCTTCTTTTAGACGTGTCTTTATGTCCTTCCCAAATCTTGCTTTTCCCTTAGATGATAAACCCTGCTTTTATGTTAACAATTTTGAAGGAAGCAATTGTGCTGTGTTTGGGAATTTAATAATATCATTACCTGAATTTAGCAATCCCATGCTCTTTTAAAAGCATGTGGCGGAAAGACGGTTTGGCACTTTGAAGGGCTTATGTGTTGCCACCTTAAGTTGTACACTAGAAGATCTGTTTAAAAATAATTTGAAGGAGGGTGGTATAAAATTGCATTCGGTTTCTTGAATTTCTTTTAATCTTGTTTGAGCACTGATATTTGATCTTTAATCTTATGGTCTTCAAGTCATCTTCAAAGAGTAACCGTTAAAATATTGAACTCTATTTATGATATTTGAACTTGACTTACTACATATAGTGTATGATTACATTTATATCATTTTTAATTTCTACAGTTAGAGATCGTCAAATACCAGTTTCTTTTTAGTTTAAGGTCTCTCTTCTGGGTAGCCACGTGATAGAATAAATAATTGATGCTGTAAATGTCGTTCAATATTGGTTTCTAAAAATAATAGGAATTCTGTTTAAATTGTGAAAAGAGATCTCTTATTTGTTCTTTGAGGAGACCAATTTGCAGCTGATCTTTTTGACATACTTCGGGGACTGTGAGCTGTAACCTCATTTGGGGACTTGTTTGGAAGGCAAAGCATTCCCTGGGACATTGCAAATCTGTCCGCGTTGCCTCCTTTGCCGCCTGATGTTTTGCTCTTCCTTTAGCAGCAAATCCGACCACGAAGTGTTTGAAGTTTTCTACTTTCCCCTGGCTCCCCCTGACTGCAGCTGACAGACATGTTCTCTCGTCCAATGAAAGGTACTGTGCCCGATGTATGGCAGGTGTTTTGGCTTCCGGTATTTGTAGCCATGAAGTTTGAGAGTTATTACTATACATTTTCATCAGGAAAAAAAAAAAAAGATTCTAAAAGTGGCTGTGGTTGGTAGTAACAGGAATATATGAATGATTTTCAGTGTTTCAAAAAGCAAGCCAGAAAATTTTCCTTTGCCTTTAATCAGGCTTCACATCAAGTTTCTTTTATGTGCTTGGAATCCTGTGCATGCTTTGGTGATATGAGTCATCTCTTATCAACCAGATTAGCTGGCCATTGCTTAGGCCCTTGGCGTATAAAAATGGAGCAGTTAAACATAAATGCAGTCTTTTTAGTAGACAGTATATTTCAAAACATGGACTCTGTTAGGGAAAGGTTGGAGACCTCTGATCTGATCTTATGTAATGGATTTTATTTGGTCATTACTCCTCAAAATAGAGAGGTGATATCTAGAAGTTTGGAGAGTGTTTTAAAGTCTAGTTTCACTTTTTGCTAAAACTTAATTTCAGTGAATGTCACACCAAATGCGTTGTCTGCCTTGTTTTGGTGAGAGTCTGAAAAATAAAGACCAAATTCTAGAGATTGGACCAAATGGGAGGATGCTATTAAGTGACTTCTGACGATGGCTGTTCCAGGCCCGCAGTGAATTCTCTTGGAACAACATGCTGAAGAGGTTGCTTGCATGGGGTTGGGCCCGGGTGGCATTGATCTGTTAGTTCTGTGTTGGTTGCTAAGGAGGGATGTGGTCTCAGGGGGCACGTGTGGGTGGTGAATGGTGGCCTGGAGCTAGACTGAGAGTGGGTTTGGTTTCTTGGGGTGAGAGGTGAACAACTGCTGTCTTGCTGGGGAGGCAAGTGCTGTCAGAGAAGTTGAGGGGTGTGGTCTCCATGGGACAAGAGCGGAGTACCAGCTTGATTCCCCCCAAGTAGGGAAGAGCAGTAAGGAGTATAATGCCTAGAATTTAATTCTCAATCTACTATGATTTCCTCTGTCTTATTTCCTAATTCATTTAGCAGATTTCATTGACCTTATTTCATGGCATTGTGATGGTCCCTGGGCACACAGTGGTGGGCACTGTGATGTCCCTGCTCTTGAGGAGGGCCCAGGGGGCTGCGAAGTCCACAGGCAGTAACCGCAGCAAAAATTCTGGGCACGTGAAGAACACCTCCCCCAGGCTTGCTCCCTGGTTGAGGAGGAGAGCTGGGAAGGTTTCCCAGGGAACAATGTGTCGGCCAAGACCTGAAGGGTTCTGATAGGGTCATTATGCTGCCTCGTTCCGTAGAATCTGGCATGGGTAAACATTTTTTAAAAATAAAGACTGTCTTTTGTATATTTTGCNTGGGCACACAGTGGTGGGCACTGTGATGTCCCTGCTCTTGAGGAGGGCCCAGGGGGCTGCGAAGTCCACGGGCAGTAACCGCAGCAAAAATTCTGGGCACGTGAAGAACACCTCCCCCAGGCTTGCTCCCTGGTTGGGGAGGAGAGCTGGGAACGTTTCCCAGGGGACAATGTGTCGGCCAAGACCTGAAGGGTTCTGATAGGGTCATTATGCCGCCTCGTTCCGTAGAATCTGGCATGGGTAAACATTTTTTAAAAATAAAGACTGTCTTTTGTATATTTTGCAGCTCTTTAAGAAGTAGTAACCACACTATAATCTGGAACACCTGTGAACTGTTGAAAGACGTTATCATGCAAGATTTTCCTGCTGAGATATTCCTTCAAAGGCCAAAAATTGTTCAGGTATGTTTCCTCTGTAATTATTTTAGATTTCGAAATAGGGGACTTTTTGCAGTGAAACGCATTGTGCAAATTAGGAGTCCTTGGGAGGCAAATTTACACTCTCATGTTTAGATAATGAACTACCAGACTTTTCAGACCCATTATTCTCTAACTTACTAGGACAGCGGTTGTCCTCCTGATGGGAGGTGGTTTCATTTGGCACACTCAGTCCAGTTTGGCCACCTTGGCCTCACCATTGATAGATCACTTGACGGGGAGGACAGACGTGGGGCATTGAGGTTGGGTGGCCGTGACCAGTCTGATCAGTGAGACTTGTATCACTGAGCGTGTGTGTTCTAACGCGCGGTGCCGGCTGCTGTGGGAATGGCAGAGGTGAGCGGTGTGTCTGTCTTCTAGGTGCTGGGCTGCAGCCTGCCGCACACGTGTGCAGCAGAGACGCTGGAGCCTGCGTTGGGCTGCAGCCTGTCCACAGCATCTGGTCAGGCCCAGCACCCTTGCTCTGCAGTCACCAGGCTGAGATGGGTGCTGTGAGTGGCAGCTGTGAATACATGCTGTCCCAGCTCCCAGTGGTAGCAGAGGAACAGCTGTTAATCATCAAAACATGCCAAATGATTTAGCTGTTTGATATGAAAAAGGCTTGCTGTACTTAAAAAAAAAATACTCTGTAACAGTGTCTTGAATGGGGACTGTTTCCTGTGTTCTTCTGGATAGGTACTCAACTAACAGTTCAGATACGAGAAATGCTGACTGTTCCCTTTAAATTAGGTCTTTGACCCGTCTTCCAGCAGTATGCTGTCATTTTTACCCGTTTCTGCTGCTTCTCTCCTATAAATATTTGGCACCTTATCGTGATTTCTTTGATTGTCCATTTAACCTTGCGTAAGCTCTGCGTCCATCTTTGCAATCGAGCACTTTGTTCCCATGGTCGTTTTCCTCACTCTTCATTTCAGAGCCTTTTATCTCTGTTGAAACTGGCCTTTGGAGGAGACGGGAAGCATCGTCTGGCATTACAGTCAGTGTCCTGCCTGCAGCAGCTGTGCACGTGTTTAAGAAACAGACTCAATTTCCACAGAGATCCAAGTTTCTTCTCTGATAAACAAGGTATTTCTGTTTGTTTATTCCTTGCACACTGGCGCTATTTGTGGATTCTTCCAAGAACTCCCCATTGTACTTACTGTCAGGCTTACTGTGTGTGTACATTTTCACAGCGGAAATGCCCTATCCTGAGTATTTATCAGATCATAATCTTTGAAAACAGCATGTTAATGATGGAAGCACTCATGAGCCCATCCTCTTTTTTTTCTTTAAACAGAATGAACTCATTAACTTAAAAAAAAAATTTGTTTGGCTGTGTCTGGTCGTAGCTGTATTTCTGTTTGTTGTTTAGCTGTGTCTGGTCGTAGCTGTATTTCTGTGTGTTTGGCTGTGTCTGGTCATAGCTGTGTTTCTGTTTGTTTGGCTGTGTCTGGTCATAGCTGTATTTCTGTTTGTTTGGCTGTGTCTGGTCGTAGCTGTATTTCTGTTTGTTTGTTTGGCTGTGTCTGGTTGTAGCTGTATTTGTTTGTTGTTTGGCTGTGTCTGGTCATAGCTGTGTTTGTTGTTTGGCTGTGTCTGGTTGTAGCTGTATTTCTGTTTGTTTGTTTGGCTGTGTCTGGTTGTAGCTGTATTTGTGTTGTTTGGCTGTGTCTGGTCATAGCTGTATTTGTGTTTGTTTGGCTGTGTCTGGTTGTAGCTGTATTTGTGTTTGTTGTTTGGCTGTGTCTGGTTGTAGCTGTATTTGTGTTTGTTGTTTGGCTGTGTCTGGTCATAGCTGTATTTCTGTGTGTTTGGCTGTGTCTGGTCATAGTTGTAGCATGTGGGTCTTCCTCATCATGTGGGACCTTGGGATCTTTTGTTGCAGCATGTGGACACTCTCGTTGTGGCTTGCGGGCTCAGTTCTTGGAGCACACTGGCTTAGTTTTGCCCTGGCATGTGGGATCCTAATTGCCCGACCAGGGAGGGAACCTGCGACCCTGTGTTGCCAGGTGATTCCTGGGTGGCCAGGGAAGTCCCCACGTCCTCTTTTTTGATATGAGACGGCTGCACGGTGTTTTTCTCCCATGCATGTAGTGGCAATAGGAACTAATGACTGGGATTGTAAGTCCAGCTGATGACATATGGCTTTGGGCATTTTAGAAAGTTATACATTGTGTTAAGAAATTGTTTGGTTTGAAAAATACCTGTCTGTATTTTACGGAAACTATTTTAATGCAGCTTGTGGTGTAGGCGGTGTTTTCTGTTAATATGGTAGCAGTGCCAGACTTCTCAGGGAAAGAGCACCACCTAATGGCCATCAGGAGTACTCTGGACTGGCCTTGTCACGCCCGCAATTCAGTTCAGGGTTTCTGTGTTCTTAGGCAGTATGCATTAAAAGTCGAATGTTTAATTACAGTGACTTGTCATGCTTCATAATTAAGACCTATTTTGTTGAGAGCATCACTGATCCCGTGCTAGTTGAATACTTATGCTTTATATTAGCGTTATTATGGACCTCAGGGGACATGGAGTTTCCTCAGTAACATTCTTGAGAGCTTGTGGGTACCCCATATTTCATCAGAGAAAGAGTTAAATGCAATTTGGTTGGTTAAAGTAGTGGATAAATCAGAAGACTTACTCATCTATTAAATAAATGTTTATTACTGATTCTGTGCCTACCAGTGCTTGTGGGCAGGGGTACCTCTCGTCAGTTGAGGGCTGGCGGCACCTCTCGTCAGATTAGCGGCAACAGTACGTTAGAAGTGAAGCACCCAGTACATGCACTGTGCTTGAATCATCCCGAAACCCTCCATCCACCTGTGGCCTCCCGTCCCTGGAAAAACTGTCTCCCACGAAACTGGCTCCTGGTGCCAGAATGGTTGGGGGCCACAGCTCTAGGGGCGAAGCACTGCACAGGGCAAGTGTGGCGCCACCTGTCGGAGCTTATGCTGCGGAAGGCTGGTACAGGCCGCAAACACAAGAGTGTTCAGGTAGGACATGCCCGAAGGGGATAGGAAGGGTGCTGTGACAGAACGTGACCCGGGAGACGGGTCACCTGGGTAGGATGGTCAGGGAGGGCCTCTGGGAGGAGGTGGCCTGACAGTGAGTAGGAACCTCCATTTGAAGGGCTGCAGGAGGAGAATTCAGGGAGGCCAGAGCCCTCGGCAACCCACTCCAGTACTCTTGCCTGGAAAATCCCACGGGCGGAGGAGCCTGGTAGGCTGCAGTCCATGGGGTTGTTAAGAGTCGGACACGACTGAGCGACTTCACTTTCATGCATTGGAGAAGGAAATGGCAACCCACTCCAGTGTTCTTGCCTAGAGAATCCCAGGAACAGAGGAGCCTGGTGGGCTGCCATCTATGGGGTCGGACAGAGTCGGACACGACTGAAGCGACTTAGCATCAGCAGCAGTAGCAGAGGCCTCAGGCACGAGGGCGACCTGCTCAAGGAGCAGAAGTCAGGCTGGAGTGAGTGAGGTGGTTAGCTGGGTTGGAGTGCAGGAGGGGAAGGCGGGAGGTGGCCTGGGGCAGCGGGTACTGGGACTTGCAGCTCTTGGTATGACTTTGTATTTTCTTTGAAGTGCAGTGAGAAGCTCTTGGAGAGTTGTTATTGTTCCTCCCTCCACAGATGTCTTTGTTTTACCTAATTCTTAAAAAAAAGTTACGGTAAAATACACATAGCATAAACTATGCCATGGTAAACTTGCAGTTCGGTGCGTTCACTGCATTCATGCTGCTGTGCCCTCATCACCATCCTGTGTTTCCAGACCTTTTTCTTCATCCTGAAGGGAGACTCTGTAAGCATAGCAGAATCCCCATTTCCCCTTCCCTATGCAGCCCCCGCTAATCTCCAATCTATTTTCTGGCTAGGTTCTTCGTTTAAATGGGATCATACAATATTTGTCTGGCTGATTTCATTTAGTTTAGTGTTTTCAAGGTTCATCCATGTTGTAGCAGATGTTAGAACTTTATTCACTTTTATAGCCGAATAATATTGTATGTACACACCACGTTTTATTTATTCATTCATCTGTGGATGGATGTGGGAGTTGTTTCCAGCTTCTGACTATTGAGTGATGCTCTCGTGAACATTGGCATGTCTGTTCAAGTCCTTGCATTCAGTTCTTTTGGGTATCTTGTGCTAATTCTGTTTATCTCTCTCTGTGTGTGCATGCTCAGTCATGTCCTGGTCTTTGCTACCCTATGGACTGTAGCCATCCAGGCTTCTCTGTTCATGGGATTTTCCAGGCAAGTGTACTGGAGTGGGTAGCCATTCCCTGCTCCAGGGGATCTTCGACCCAGGGATCAAATCTGTCTCCTGCATTAGCAGGCAGGTTCTTTACTGCTGAGCCACCTGGGAAGCCCTTAGCTTTCTGAAGAACCACCCAAATATTTTCCACAGTGGCTGTACAATTTTACATTCCCACCAGCAGTGTATGAGGCTTCCAGTTTCTCCACAGCCTCTCTGACACATTTTTCTTTTTAATCCTAGTAGGAGTGAAGTGGCTTTGATTTGTGTTTCCCTAATGACTGTTAATTAATGACTGGGGAGTCTCTAGTGACTTTTCATGTGCTTATTGGCCACTGATAGATTTTTAGAGAAATGTCCATCAGAGTTTTTTGGTCATTTTTAAGTTGGGATATTTGCAAATTTTTTTTATTGTGAGTTTTGGGAGTTATTCATATATCCTGGATATTAAATCCTTAGCAGGTGTTTGACTTGCAAATATTTTCTCCCACTTTGTTGATAATGTCCTTTGATGCATGAAAGTTTTAAGTTTTGATAAAGTCCAGTTTACTTCTGTTTTCTTTGGTTGTTTGTGTTTTTGCTGTTTTATGTAAAAATTCGTTACAAATCCAGGGTCATGAGGATTCACCCTATGTTTTCTGCTAAAGAGCTTTATGGTTTTAACTCATATTTTGGTTGTTGATTCATTTTGAGCTCATTTTTGCACATGGTTTGAGGTATGGTCTCTAAGAGGGCTTTAAGCAGGAGAATAGATGGTTTGGTTTCTGATGTTGTAGGTGAACGGTGCTGGCTAGAAGGTTCTGTGTAATCAGGTCAGTTTTATATGAGCCTCATGTGCTAAGGGAGCACTGCAGAAAAGTTTTGACCTTCCCTTTTACCTCAGAGAAGCATTTCTACTCATAATCAGTCATTTGTCTGTACCAGGGAGTAATTTTATTCTTTTCTCCCCCAGATGCCGTGTCCCAGAACTCTTCCCTGTCTTACTGTCCTGACGCCAGGGCGGCTCCACATTCCCAGAACCCATCTCCCGGAAGCAGCAGCCCGCGGCCCTCCGTGGTGGGGCGCACGGGACAGCGGCCCCGGGGGGATGGCCAGGACTGGGACGCCGTGTCCTCCAGGTGACCGGGGCTGAGGGAGCTCGAGCGTGTGTGTCAGTGTTAGAGGGAGATCGCCTTTCTCTTCTGTCTTGTCTTTTGAAGCATTAACTCAGGTGTTGGCCTTGTGTTAACCAGTGGCTTTTATACTTTTTTGACCATGACCTCCAGTAAGAAATAAGTATTATACTGCAGCTCAGCACACAGAGCACAGACATATACCCTGAGTATGTGTGTGTGTGTGTGTGCATGTGTGTGCCCCTGTGCCGGAAAACCAAAACAAAACGTTCACAGAACTGTTCTCTGGTTTTGCATGTTACAGAGTGAACTGCATTATTTTTTCATTTCTATTTCATCAAGAGAATGGTAATTCTGACCCACTGAATTGTTTGTAGCAGCCACAAATGGACTGTGATCTAGTTTAAGAGCATAGTTTTTAAATGTTGGATACATCTTGATAACATTTTAATGAAATCCACTTCTGGGTTTCATTTAATTGTAATTTAAATGTATTGGTGTTTACTGTTAAAGGGAATGATTGGAGAATTAAAGTCCCCTTCAAGGTGCAGAGTTCATGGTGTTTATGGTGTTTCATTTATTTGTTTGTACAAAGGAAGATTTGTGTACATCGTTTCCTTAAAGGAACTGGCATGGTATTTGTGTGTTACCTCATCCTTAGGCTACAAGCATCTTAAAAACCTCTTAGTCTTTTCCTTAGGTTCATTCCACTACGTGCTCCCTGAGACCAGCACTTGTGTGTCAGCCTGATTCTTTTCTCCTGACAGGACTAGTGTGGCCACTCCAGGCTAACACCGACTCACGCTTGCTGTGTTCTTGGTGTTACCTCAGGGGCTTCGCGTGCTTTGTCTCCTGTGGTGTCCTCATAAGAGTCCTGTGATATGATTGGAATGATTATTATCATCATTTTATAGACAAACCTGAGGCTGGGAGGGCTGGGAGCCAACCCGTTTGCACGGTTGGGGGAGTGCAGCGCAGGGTGTGGGCAGTGCGGTCCGAGATGGCTCCTCTCCTGACAGCACAGCTGCTGTTGATCAGTGTGGTTTTCCTCCTCAGCTCGTTCTCTGAGCTGTAAGTAGTGTGCTGTGTGCTTTAGATTTTTACTCCTGAGTGAACTTCCTTCCAGGCCCTTTCAGAGTTAGAGAGAAGCCCAGCTCATTTCCATGTTTTGAGAAGCTTGGTATATTGGAACTGAAGGAGTGACAACGTGTATTAAATTGTACATATTCAGTAGCATCAGTCCGTCTCTGTGATTCAGCTTCAGCTGTGGGTAACATCAAAAGTCAACATTTTGGGGTGCTTTGTAAACATGATGTTTCAAGCCTTTCTATGGCACTTTGATCCCCACCCCACCCTGTATACCCAAGGTAAATTTTTTTTTTTTTTAATAAAAAAAAGCTAAGAAAGATGGGCTGTTCCACTTTTGGGTACATTTTCAAAATCATATGATGTTGACTGTCCTAAATGAAGTAATCCATTTCCCATCATGTTTTTCTGGCATTTTCTTGCATTCTTCAGTCGCTAACATTGGCTTACTTCGAACATTTGGTGAAAATCACAAAGTCTAGGGAGCCATATGAACTATTTAGTTTTTGCCTTTATAAGTTATGGAAGAACTTTGCTATGAATCTGTTTGCTTTCCTTTAGAGATGGATGGATTTTCAGTGGTTATATCTATTACTGCTACAGGAATGTTGACATATTTGGAGAATATCAGTTTGAAGAACAAAATATAAATGCATTCTTGGTTTCGCTTGCAATTTTGAGCCATCTTTTTGGAATTTAATCTCATAAACTTGTCAAGGTTTCTAGCAGTCTGACCACAGTTGTTCCATGGAACAGTATAGTTGAGCCCAGTTTGAGGCTTCTTAATAAACCAGACAGGAGCCGTGCAGTAGTCTGTCTACGGGCAGTTTCCCCACCTCAGGGCCGTGATTGTCCTTGCTTGCTTTACAGTGGAAGTAGCAGCCACGCTCACGTCAGCTCGCGGGTTTCTGCCCCCTCGCCTCTGGACCTGGCGCCTGTGGACCTGGCGGAGCTGGCGGAGGACGCGCTGGAGCTGCAGCTGCAGCAGCTGAGCCTGCCCCAGTTCTGCGTCTCCCTCCTGGAGGCTGCCGTGCCCCTCCTGAGGACAGGTCGGTGGGCCTTGGAGCCAGAGCTCATCTGTACGCTTTGTGTTTGTTTCCGTCTGTTTTCTAGGACTCTCATTTTTCTCTTTTTCGCCTTCTGTCTTACGATCTCTAAAAATCTGTATTTACTTAGTAAGTTCACATTACTGAGGACTTAGTAAGGGCTTTATTGTCTTTCATTTAAACATGGATGTCATGGAGCACTGTTCAGATAGAGTGTCCCCTTTCACTCTGGCCTTTTAAAGGCCTATTTTAAGGGTAAGCAGTGAGAAAAAAACAACACAACTGCAGTAAGTTAGAGAAGATGGACTGGCATGAATAGACCAAAAGAAAAACTTATTGGCTTTTGCTCTNTAAACATGGATGTCATGGAGCACTGTTCAGATAGAGTGTCCCCTTTCACTCTGGCCTTTTAAAGGCCTATTTTAAGGGTAAGCAGTGAGAAAAAAACAACACAACTGCAGTAAGTTAGAGAAGATGGACTGGCATGAATAGACCAAAAGAAAAACTTATTGGCTTTTGCTCTTCAGAGATTTTTTGAGTTGCTTCCAGTTGTTCACTCTTCCCACTCAGTTTTGACTTGAGTGATAAGTGAAAGTGAAAGTCGCTCAGTTGTGTCTGACTCTTTGTGACCCCATAGGCTATATAGTCCATGGAATTCTCCAGGCCGGAATACTGGAGTGGGTAGCCTATCCCTTCTCCAGTGGATCTTGCCGACTCAGGAATCAAACTGGGGTCTCCTGCATTGCAGGCCAATTGTTTATCAGCTGAGTTATGAGGGAAGCCTGAGTGATGGGGCATGTTAAAAAACAAAACAGTCCCAACACTGGATTGTACCCTTGCAGTGATGTCTTCCTCTTAAAAAACAAACCAGAGTTTAAAAAACCCAGACCTTCTGGAATGACATTTCCTTACCACTGTGCTGGGTAAGTTTGTGCAGATGTCCTGCAGTGAACTCTGGGAAGTGCCTTGATCTTCCTGGAGAAAGAATAGCATGGCCAATGTCCAGGGCAGTCCCGTAGTCAGTCAGGTTACCACGCACCGAGGCCCAGCTCTGCTCAGCTGCTGGACAGGGTCTGCTGCTGCTGCTGCTAAGTCGCTTCAGTCGTGTCTGACTCTGTGGGACCCCATAGATGGCAGCTCACCAGGTTTCCTCATACCTGGGATTCTCCAGGCAAGAACACTGGAGTGGGTTGTCATTTCCTTCTCCAATGCATGAAAGTGAAAAGTGAAAGTGAAGTCACTCAGTTGTGTTCGACTCTTAGCAACCCCATGGACTGCAGCCTACCAGGCTCCTCTGCCCGTGGGATTTTCCAGGCAAGAGTACTGGAGTCAGGTGCCATTACCGTCTCCTGACAGGGTCTGGTGCACGTTATTCCACGTGCTCCTCACACCAGCCTATTTGGTTCACCCCTCAGTGGTATTTACTGCTCTTCTCCCTGTTTACAACAAGGAAGCTGAGGTTTAGAGTGCTTTAGAAACTCACCCAAAGTCAGACAGCAGAAAACAGAGACTTGAACTTCAGTTCTGAGACCAAAATCCATGAACTTAGCACTTTGCAAGGTAAAGGAACATTTGCAATCTCCTTTGTATTTGTATTCTCTAAGTATATATACATTTTAAGTAATTGATAAACTTGTCAAAATATAAACACAAGATAAATTTTGCTTTGTTTGCTTTATACTGGCTGAGTGATAAGTGTATCCCACGCTAATGGTTCTGTAAGTCCTGTGGCTCTTTTTTGCTTGCTTGGAAGTGATGTGGAAGAAACAGGAGGTAAGTGTATATTTGGAAATATTAACAGTTTTTATTTTTTATTCTGAGAACAATATACCTTAACTTCTTACTGATTGGAGAACTCTGCTTTGGGAGTGAGGAGAACAGATTAATTCATTTACTAATAAAGTGACATGAAGGACTATCTGAACTTCAGCATCAAGTGTATATGTTTGTCTGCATGGTGTACTGAGGAGAACACTTTTAGATTTAATGGTTTTGCATTTAACCTTTTCTTAATTTGCTGTAGAAAGTCAGATTGATAATTATAAAGCTGTATCATGGTGCATAAACTTTTCTAAATGTTCTCTTGCCCTTTGGTAAAGGCACATTATTGCTTAATTTGTAATTGTTCAATGTCATAAGAGATTTCTAAGAGAATTTGCTCCAGCTGTTCCAGTGAAGCAATTAATCTGGGCCCTCATGATCCAGTAGTTTGTTTTACTCTCATTTATTAGAAATTGACCTTTGCTATGTGGGGCAGGAAAATCCTGATTGAATACTCACCTCATTTAGGATTAGGGGTGATGGAATTCCTTTGTTATTCTGTCTGTGGAGAAAGAGGCTGCTCGGGTGCGTTAACAGCACCCTTTCTTCTGGAATGTTTTTAGAGTTTAAGGTGAGTGTAGGTATCCCAAACTCTTGTGTAGGAAACTACTAATTCATGACAAGGCTTAAACCTCCTAGTCCTAAGTGGGGACTTAGGACATATCTTCTCAACTGACCTGTGCCTTGTCAACATATTACATGTAACGTGGATGGCCTCTGAATTTGAAAACTTTACTCTGTCTCACAGTGCTTTAGGTTATATCCTTATTATTCTCTTCCTGGCTGTCTTTCCTACTTATGAGCACATTTGATTTTTTTGTAGCTGAATAGTGTTACAATTGAAACAGAAGCCTAATAGGGACTGTATGCTCTGCCTTCCCTAGTCATCTCTCTTTTAACAGTTCTAAAGACACCAAAAAATAAGAGAAATAGGAGTTTGGGGGCATTAGCTGATCAGAGGATTGAGCAGTATGCTATTCAGCTTTACCCGGAAGTTAACTTTTTTCCCTTCTCTCTCCTGTTTATATTCCCAGGTAGTAGACAAATGATAATAAGAGTTCTGGAGTTGCTCGCAGAAGTTGTGGTGCTTACTGGGGAAGCGATTTCAGCACATCTGTGGGATGACAGCAGTCTTTTTGCAATAGATATGGTGAGACTCAAGGTTTTCCTTGCAGCATGGGTAACAATATCAGTCTTTTGTTTTGTCTTGGTCCTTTCCAGCTGGCTTCGTTGTCTCATTAGCCTTTGAAATCTTTCTTTGTTTTAGATGCAATAGATCCCAGGCTTATTTTGCACAGTGTCTGGAATCAACTGTTTCTCCAGAGATTCTAGTTACTTNATCTCCTTTGTATTTGTATTCTCTAAGTATATATACATTTTAAGTAATTGATAAACTTGTCAAAATATAAACACAAGATAAATTTTGCTTTGTTTGCTTTATACTGGCTGAGTGATAAGTGTATCCCACGCTAATGGTTCTGTAAGTCCTGTGGCTCTTTTTTGCTTGCTTGGAAGTGATGTGGAAGAAACAGGAGGTAAGTGTATATTTGGAAATATTAACAGTTTTTATTTTTTATTCTGAGAACAATATACCTTAACTTCTTACTGATTGGAGAACTCTGCTTTGGGAGTGAGGAGAACAGATTAATTCATTTACTAATAAAGTGACATGAAGGACTATCTGAACTTCAGCATCAAGTGTATATGTTTGTCTGCATGGTGTACTGAGGAGAACACTTTTAGATTTAATGGTTTTGCATTTAACCTTTTCTTAATTTGCTGTAGAAAGTCAGATTGATAATTATAAAGCTGTATCATGGTGCATAAACTTTTCTAAATGTTCTCTTGCCCTTTGGTAAAGGCACATTATTGCTTAATTTGTAATTGTTCAATGTCATAAGAGATTTCTAAGAGAATTTGCTCCAGCTGTTCCAATGAAGCAATTAATCTGGGCCCTCATGATCCAGTAGTTTGTTTTACTCTCATTTATTAGAAATTGACCTTTGCTATGTGGGGCAGGAAAATCCTGATTGAATACTCACCTCATTTAGGATTAGGGGTGATGGAATTCCTTTGTTATTCTGTCTGTGGAGAAAGAGGCTGCTCGGGTGCGTTAACAGCACCCTTTCTTCTGGAATGTTTTTAGAGTTTAAGGTGAGTGTAGGTATCCCAAACTCTTGTGTAGGAAACTACTAATTCATGACAAGGCTTAAACCTCCTAGTCCTAAGTGGGGACTTAGGACATATCTTCTCAACTGACCTGTGCCTTGTCAACATATTACATGTAACGTGGATGGCCTCTGAATTTGAAAACTTTACTCTGTCTCACAGTGCTTTAGGTTATATCCTTATTATTCTCTTCCTGGCTGTCTTTCCTACTTATGAGCACATTTGATTTTTTTGTAGCTGAATAGTGTTACAATTGAAACAGAAGCCTAATAGGGACTGTATGCTGTGCCTTCCCTAGTCATCTCTCTTTTAACAGTTCTAAAGACACCAAAAAATAAGAGAAATAGGAGTTTGGGGGCATTAGCTGATCAGAGGATTGAGCAGTATGCTATTCAGCTTTACCCGGAAGTTAACTTTTTTCCCTTCTCTCTCCTGTTTATATTCCCAGGTAGTAGACAAATGATAATAAGAGTTCTGGAGTTGCTCGCAGAAGTTATGGTGCTTACTGGGGAAGCGATTTCAGCACATCTGTGGGATGACAGCAGTCTTTTTGCAATAGATATGGTGAGACTCAAGGTTTTCCTTGCAGCATGGGTAACAATATCAGTCTTTTGTTTTGTCTTGGTCCTTTCCAGCTGGCTTCGTTGTCTCATTAGCCTTTGAAATCTTTCTTTGTTTTAGATGCAATAGATCCCAGGCTTATTTTGCACAGTGTCTGGAATCAACTGTTTCTCCAGAGATTCTAGTTACTTTTAATGTGTGCTTCCATGTAATGGAAACCATATCATTTTTTACATTTCCCATATATCATAAATCACTTGCTTTTTTATATCTTTTAATTTCAAATTATCATCTGATGAGCTTGCTTTTCTGGGCAGAACTGGTGTTCTGTTTTTCTGTTAATGTAAATTTGTAACTTATGCCTCACTTTTCCTTTTTTTTTCCTTCATCGGAGAATTGGAAGTAAAATGTATTAGTCGTAAAAATATATATCACTTCCTAGAGTTACCATTTTTTCCTCTTTATGTTATTTTGACCTACCTAGATCTGTCTACATTTTATTAGACTTTGCTATAGGCTGCTTGAAATCCTTGTGTATAGATGTTAAAACAGAAAATCTAAATAAAATCCTGATTTACTTTATACCAGTATCTATGTGTGAAGAACTCCCCCAATTTTTTTATATACACAAATCTCTTGAGAAGAAAACGGATTTAAATCTTTTACAATAGGTTTAATAAGTTGTTTTGTGTCCTTCAATTTCCTTGTTGATAAAATAGGGACTGTAGTTCTTAATCTTAGTTTTCTGATAGTTCTTAAGGTTATCTCACTATTTTGTAGTACTTTTAGAAGATTTTCACATATTGAAGATTTTCAACAAGTGAGTTTTTCCTGAGAAGTGTGAAGAATGTTTTATCAGTTGCTTCTTAAAATAGCTAAAATTTCTTGGCCAGAACATTTATCTGTAAAAGTTAGTCATTCACTTTTAACTTTTGGCTGCCGATCTTTTATGATTCAATGAATTATTTTTACTTTAAAGGTTAAATCTGTTGTACAAGAGCCAATTGGTATGTTAGAAATGTTAAATAAAACAGTACTGCTTGAAATTATATTTGATCTACTTATTTAAAAGGAAAAAAATGCTCCCTAGGGAAAAAAAAATCTCATTCCTTTGGACTATATATTAATAGAAGCAGACAATTATGTAGAGTTTCTTAATGTCCTTACTTTTGCAAAGTTTAAAAAGAAAACAGGTATATTTTTGTTGTGTCATTAAAGGAACAATATAATAAAAGTTGAGCAGTTCAGTAATTGAATACCTGAAGATGTGTAATAAATTCTCTAGAGCTTTCCAAATATTGCTAATAACACTCATGAAATCCCATAACTCAGTTTGTATAAACATAGACATTTTTTTCTCTATAAATTGAATATTTTTATTTCACTTGAAGCAAATAAAATATTTTCACTGAAATTGTTATATTTTGTTAAAATTAAAAATTTATTGGTAAGTGTTTGTAAATGTTAGAAGACCTGAAAGATGTCATCTCTCCTCTGCCTCCCTAGGAAGTTGTGTTTATTTTTCCTTATTTGTCTGGTAAGTTAGGCTCATGGAGCAAGGCTCTCCTCCCCATGCCAGCTGACTCCAGACTCCTGGGGCTGCTTCTCTTCAACTTTTGCCCTTTTCCTCTCTGTCACTGCTGTCACTCAGTGTCACGAAAAGCAGTCTTTGGTCCTTCTTTCTTACTCATTCCGTCTAAGTTCCTGCCTGACCTGCTGTGAGCTGGTAACTTAGATTTCCTGGTTTGTTAGAAGAGTTGCTGGTTGAAGTTCAAGTGAAATTGCGAGGATTGTGAAAGATTCTAGAGAGAGGGGCTTGGTATCCAGCAAGGGCTCAAGAAGGGTAATTGAACAAAAGTTTATATCTGTTTAGTTTATTAAGTTGAAAAAGATTGAGTTAAAACCTAAAATCTAACTTCAGGTTTTGCTTGATATTTGTGTTATTCAGACCACAAAGACTCATTTGTGTTGCGTCTTTACTGTCTGTTACGCATTTCATCAATAGACAGTTATCACTTTATCGAATTCTTTTGTTCTGAATTATTCATTATTTATACCTTAGAGATTTCTTTCATATTTCAGTACACTAATTTTTTAAAATTGAAGTGTAGTTGATATATGGTATTGTTCGAATCTTTGCTACACAGCAAACTAATTCGGTTATACACATATACACTTTCTTTTTTTCAATAATCTTTTCCATTGTGGATATTTAATATAGTTCCCTGTGCTGTACACCAAAACCTTGTTTTTTATGCATTCTAAATGCAATAGTTTGCATCTGCCAACCCCAGACTCTCATTTCATCCCTTTTCTTCCTTGCTTCTCCTGTGACAACCACAAGTCTGTTCTCTTGTCTGTGAGTCTGTTTCTGTTTTGTAGGTGGGTTTTTTTGGTGCCATATTTTAGATTTATCGAATGATCCATGTAACAGGTTTACTTTGTATAAATAATTTTTCATTTTAGTTTTCCTGTCTTTTCTGTGGAACATTGAGATGAGAACCACAGTGTTTTTTTTCTTCTGCCGTCTACTAGTGCTGTCCTTTTAGCAGGAGGTTTATAGATACATGTTGTTATGATTTGCTGGTCTTGTCTAATGTATTTTACCTTTCTCTTCATACTTTATGCATACCTTTCAGTTTAAAAGATACAACTACTATTGGAGTTGTAAGCTATCTAGAAGTTTATGATGGTGGAACATTTGCTATAAGTTGGCCTTGTTCCCTGAAGAGAGATTATATAATTTAATATTTCATTGTTTTTAAAATTATTTGGCTTTGCCTATTTCATGTCTTAAGTAAATTTGGGATCCCTTTGAGGGCAGAGACGATGTCTCCTGAACTAGTGCCTTTTCCCCCACATACTTACCACTGTGTTCAGGAGACAATAAGTCCAGTAAGTTACTGCATGGGAGGTTTACATGTAATGTTCAAAGTTGGAACAGTTAAGCATAAGAAACTAGGAGGAATTTATGGTCTCTTAAGATTTTATATTTTGTTTATTTATTATTAAGAGTTCATCACGTTAATTTCTTAAAACTTGTAGCTTTTAAAAGATTTAGGTGTGCTACTTATTCTCTCCTACCATTAAAAGAATCTCAGCATGTATTGTTTATTCTTACTGAGAGGAATACATTTGTGTTATTTAATGATAACATTTTATGTCATTCTCCATGATGTTTACATACTGGCCCCTGCAGTTGACTGTGGTCCCTGATTGGTGTTTAAACGTTTGCAGAAAGAGAAGCTGCTCGTGGTGTTGGCGTCCCTTGGAGACACCATGTGCTACCATAAAAGCAGTGTCAGTCTGGAGCAGCCGGAGGTGCTGGTCGTGCACCACAGGATGGCCTTTGTCAGCATCTCGCTGTTTGCCATCCGGCTCCTGCAGACGCTGCTCCCTGTGGAAAAGGTAAGGCAGGTAGTGTCACTTATTTGTAGTTTACTGGCTGTTACAGTCCCTGTTGTAATTCCTTCTGATCATTTCATGGTGTATAGAGATTATACTGGAAATGAAGAAGTTGAAAAATGGCTAATTTTAACATATTTGACTAGTTTTGACAAATCAGTTGATAGAAAAAAGCACTCATTTTGTAAAGTTTTTTTTTTAAGGTGATTTTAAAAAATTCTTCTGAACCATGTTTAGAAAAGTACATTCTTACTAAGTGACTGTTTTTGTTGTTCAGTCACTAAGTCGTGTCTGACTGTCTGCAGCCGCATGGACTGCAGTGTGCCAGGCTCCCCTGTCCTTCACCATCTCCCAGAGTTTCAGATTCATGTCCACTGAGTCGGTGATGCTGTCTATCCATCTCACCCTCTTCTGCCCCCTTCTCCTTTTGCCTTCATTCTCAGTGACTATATCTCTATTTAAAAAGTAACCAGCCCCCCAAAACATGAGGTAGAATGGCCAGCATTTCACCGCCCTCTCCTGTCCTTTATCTCTCCTGCCCTCACCCCCATCCCTAGCTAAACTCCTTTCTGACATCTGTCACCATAGAAGAGTTTGTCTAGACAGTTTTTGAACTTTATATAAATAGACTTAGAAAGTGTTTACTCACTCAAGATTTTTTTTTGAGATTCATCCTTGTTGTTGCTTGTAGCAAGTTGTTAATTTTTATCTCAAAGTATTACTACATTATGTGACTGTATGTTAAATGTGATTTTAATCAGCGTGACTGTTTCTTTTAAATCCCATTATTGACTGTACTTTTTTAAATTGGAGGATATATCTCTGCATTTGAATGTTAGTAGTAAAAATATCTCAAATGACTCATATGCAAGTGTTGTGGAGTGGACTTACTGCAAAGAAAAAGGGTGTGGCATCATGCTTAGCTGAAAGTATGGGAGAAATTAATGTAGCTAAAGAACTGTTTCCTGTGTCTTCTTATTCTTTGTTATAGGTACTTTCCTTTTTGGTTCCTAGAATCTGCAGAGCACATAGTCTAAACTCCATTTAATAATACATATGCAATATATGTAATATATTACCAGGCCATCTGGGAAAATCAAAATAAAACATTAAACTTTAAATATAGTATTTAGCTTTAGGGAAAAGTAACGTCATTTCTGTTGATTTTAATTTTTAACTTTTATTCACTAGTCATTATATTTCTGAAACGCATAACATTCTGTTAAAGAGTGATAATTTTCCAAGGCATTTGTGTTGTTCAGTCACTCAGTTATGTCTGATTCTTTGTGATCCCATGGACTGCAGCACGCCAGGCTTCCCTGTCCTTTACTATTTTCTGGAGTTTGCTCAAACTCATGTCCATTGAGTCAGTGATGCCTTTTAGCCATCTCATCCTCTGTTACCCCCTTCTCCTCCTGTCCTTAATCTTTCCCAGGATCAGGGTCTTTTCCAGTGAGTCGGTTCTTTGCGTTAGGTGGCCAAAGTATTGGAGCTTCAGCTTCAGCATCAGTCCTTCCAATGAATATTCAGGGTTGATTTCCTTTAGGATTGATTGGTTTGTTCTCCTTGGAGTCCAAGGGACTCTCAAGAGTCTTCTCCAGTACTACAGTTCATAAGCATCAATTCTTCAGCACTCAGCCTTCTTTATGGTCAACATTCACATCTGTACATGACTACTGGAAAAGTCTTAGCTTTGATTGTATGTACCTTTGTCGGCAAAGTGATGTCTCTGCTTTTTAATACGGTGTCTAGGTTTGTTATAACTTTTCTTCCAAGGAGCAAGCATCTTTTAATTTAATAAATTCCAAAGGATAAACATAATTTGAAGGATTTCAGTCATAAGAGACTGGAATTGCATTTAAAATATAGGTGTCTCACTGTACATAATATTATATAAATGAAAACTTAGTAGAGCTACAATAACTTATTAAGTGTTACCAGACTCAACATTCTATATGTTGAATGTTGTTGGGAAATTTACTTGTTAATTGTACCATAGAGCTTGATTTCGGAGAAGGCAATGGCACCCTACTCCAGTACTTTTGCGTGGAAAATATCAGGGACAGAGGAGCCTGGTGGGCTGCCATCTATGGGGCCGCACAGAGTCAGACATGACTGAAGCGACTTAGCAGCAGCAGCAGCAGAGCTTAGTTTTTGCTTTTTTGATTATAGATGTTTTTCATCTATATGCTTATTTGGGCAAGAATCAATTAAAATAGAAATCAGTAATTTATTTTATTTGAATAGAATAATGTAAAGCCAACTCTCCATGACTTTTTTTTTTTCTTAAGATACTTACTTTTCTTGTTTTTGAAGGCAAATCAATATCTGCAATTTTTGGTAGCTCTCTTAAATATATAGCTTGGAACTTCATTAGAGCAGTAAATGGGTCAATGAAGAGATTATAATAAAAGTATCAGCTTATAGATGGTTATAATTGCTTTGATTGAGAACTTTAAAGTGAAATTTAAACAAAAATGCTCTTCTTCCATTGCTGTTAAATCTTTCCTTTAATTGATAAAAATAACGAGGTTTTGCTGCCCTCTGCCTGTTGCTAGCCCATCAGAAATGGAACTTGAATCTGAACTCTGAAACTTTCTACACTGAAGTAGCTTTTAAATATTTGAGTTGCCATTTACCAAATATGTAATTGGAAGTTGGAAAATGATAGTATGACTCTATGTAAGGATTTCCTGAATTTGAACATTTTGACAGAATGCCCTGGAAGACCTTTTTTGAAATTGATAATTGCTGGTTTTTAGATGAATTTGGAGAATATCCACATACAGATTAAAAGGAGGCATTGGTAATCTTATGAAAAATGCTCTGCTTGGGTAAATCAAATTGGTGAAACAAATGATGTTGACTCTTCTTTACCTAATGGTGGTAATGGCATTCCACTGAAATATCTTCACTTTTAGTCCCACCTCACTGACATGTGACTAATGCTTGGAGGACTACCGTCTTCAGTCTAGGGTGTAAACTGTGACGGGTCCTCTGGCCCTTGCGAGGATTAAATGTATACCCTTCCCTTGGTGCTCTGAGTTCCTGAGATGAATTTCAGATGTAGGAATGTAGAAATTCCTGAGTGATGGGTGAGAAGAAGAAAGAGAGGAAATTAATATTTATTGAGTGGGATATACCACATACTCTTACTTGTTTAATCCTCATGTCAGCTATTTATATTTTTCTGCCTAAAGTCAGAGAAAGCTCTTTTAAACTAGAACACAGTGTCTTTGGAGTTGATCCACTAGGATTTACTATCTCAGTGCAGTGCCCACCTCACTCATTCTTTTTTGCTAATTCCTCTCTGTCTTCCTAACCTCTTAAAATGGCAGAACCCCAAGACAGGCCATGCCCCTCCTGAAATGTCATACCATTTTGAGTCTTTAAATGCCATTTATTTGGGGACACCTCCCAAACTTATATTTCCAGACTACATGTGTCATCTGAACTCCAAAGTCCTATATATATACTATATCCTTCTTAAATCTTCCCTTGACCGTTCATATCTCCAGCTTAACAGGTCCCAAGCCTAGTTCTTCCCTTCCCTCCCAAGTGTGTTCTTCCTGTGGTCTTCCCATCTCAGTAAATGACACTTTCATTCTGGTTGGTAGTTGATTGTGAGAAAAGCTTACAGGCATCCTTGATTCCTGTCTTTCATACACTTAGGTCCAATCCTTGGACAAAATGTCTTTTTCCTTTGATCATCGGTCCAGAACCCGCACCACTCCCACTGCTACTCCCTGAGTTGAAGCCACCATCCCGTCTTGCCTGGGTTGTTGCAGTGACCTCCTCCTTGGTCTCTCAGCTTCCACCATTGCCCTTTTCTACTTGTTCGCTTGGACTGATCATGATGTTTGCCCGAAACCTTCCAGTGCTCCCTCAGAGGACAAGTCCTTTTGATGACCTGAAGCCTTCCCTGATCTGGCACCACTGCCCCTGGAGGCCATTGCCCCACGCTAGCTCTGCTGGCCTCCTTGCTGCCAAAGATGCTCCATGTCTGAGCCTTTATCCTTGCTTTTCCCTGCGCTATGACTGCTTTTCCCTCAGATGTCCACGTGGCTCCTGACTCCCAGGTCTCCACTTACATGTTGCCTTGTCAGAGTCCTTCCTCTGCGCCCCCTCCTGTCACTCCTTGGTCCCTGTCCATCCTTCCTGTCTCCTGTTTTTAGAATTTTCTCAGCACCCCCAGCTGCACCTGACAAGTGTGGCTTACTCTTTGCTTTCTCCGCTGGAATGTTAACTTTGTGAGGGCAGAGGTTCTGTCTCTTCCCGCTGTGTTCCTAGGAGCTGAAATGGTACCCATGCACAGTGGGGGCTCAGGGAGCGTTAGCCAAGGGAGCAAATAATTAGTCAAGAGGTGGTTTAGTTTCTCTCTTTTTTCCATTAGGAGTGTTCTTCACAGAATAAGAGAAATTTCTCTTGACTTTATAATGGCTGCTGTCTTAATAGTTTTTTTTTCTTCCCGTGTTTAGTAACATAGAATTTTGATTCCTTTAGTTTTTGACTTTCATTTGGCAACTTTATTTCATGTAAAAGCATTGTTTAGCTGATTTAGCTCTTAGGCCTTCAGACAGTTAATGATTATCCTTAAAATAGGTTATCCATGAAAATATTATGACCAAACCTACTAAAATAAAGGCAGCATAGTACTGAGCTTTTCTCAAATGGTTTTCTCTGAGTATTGAGTTTTCAGTCCTTTTCATTTTCTTAGTTGATGCATAGAATCCTATCACAAAGCTAGAATCATTAAAAGAAAAAATCTAACAGTGTTTTCTTAGTTTTAAATCAATTAAGTTATAAAATGGGCCCCTTGATTTTATACTAATTAAAGGTCAAGATTTTTGTGAGTGTTCTAGAACTGTTTTAAATATTAGTTGAATTTCTCCTTTCCCTTCTAAAACAAAACCAAATAGAAATTAATTTCTGTTCAAATCAGTGTATAGTTACCCTTGATTTAGTGCTATTCAGTGTGTAGTTAGTAAGCCCTGGGCTGTCTCCTCAGGGGTTTGCTGCATTTTGTCTTGGCCATCTGTGTGCGCCTGCACGGGATACTGAGAGAGAGAGGCCTGGTGCCTTCTCTTCAGCTCTCTCTGTTAAGCATGAACAAGGTGTGGACTCCGGGGAGAGGAATGCTAAGGGAGAGGAATGTCGGGGAGGGGGAGGTATCCCGGACCCCAGGCTTTGGAAAGGAGTTGAAATTTGGACTTGGGATATTTTGGGCTTAGAAAAAATTGCATTGAACAAAAGTGTAGAGGTAAATTAAGTCTTGGGGGATAGAATTTTCTTTGGAAAAACATGGATTTTGTGATAGAAAATTACGAAAAGTTGAAGTGCATTAAGATTATAGTTTACTGTATTTATCTCGGTTAAATTTTTTTTTTTCTTAATTTATCAAGGCAAGCCGCTTTTTACCGGAGCCTGTGTCAGCAGCATTATTTTTTATTTCTCTGGACATGCCTGTTTCTTTGGAATATCCAAACGTTCACGAAGCTGTTGTGGCCTATTTGGAACAGCTGAATTCTGAAAACTACAGTATTTATAAACGAACTGCAGAGGCTGCGTATTCAATTGAGTGTACCTGTAACTTCCTGTCTGATGTTGGGAAGGAGGTAAAAAGTTTTGTTAACGTCTCTTTGAAATTCCTTTGATAAAATGTTTAGAAAATTTAACCTATAGTTTTCAAACTGATGGACATTTAACAGTTGAATTCTTCCGGGTAGGATTCATTATTACTTAATGGCCCAATTATAAGATTAAGGATCTATAAAATAAAATGAAGATTTGGATTAATGAATGGTGTATTTTCATGAGACCAGTGGTATTTTTTAAAACAATTATTATCAATATCTTTATTAGGTTGAGTTCCTCTTTGAAGTGGTTTAATGTGTGAACAGTGTGACAGGTGACATAAACAGAATTATAAGGGCAAATTTAGTGCTTATTTGTAGGCATGTTTTCCCCTCAATATTTTATAGATCTTTATTTACTTATATAAAGAGCTTGTTCTTTTGTTAAATAAAATTATGAACAGCATTGTAAGGTAGAAGGTCTACTCTAGGTACCCTGTTACAGTAGTAATTATGTATTTGTTATTTATCCCTTTTAGGATATTATTTAGTATGTTATCTAAATAACATAAATAAGTAGCACTTTCTAAATGAATGTTAATGAGTCTTAAAATAGACATTGCTTCAGACATTGTTTACTGTCTGAAATACCAAAATGGGTCCTGAAGATTTTGAAAAATTAGGAGCAAAATTCTTACTCCTTTTGGCCCCTACAGTGGACTTTTTGGGAACTTCATATTTTACATTTTCCTTATTTACTAATTAGTGTTTATTTTTATTTTCTTTTCCCTTCACCTTTATGCCACTGTATCTTGTTTCCTCCATGACAGAATTTTGAATTACTGTTTAGTTGAATTATTCTGTGGCATTTTGCATGGCCAGTTAATCACACATGTATTGATTGTATTCTGTTTTCCTAGAACCTATCAGGATGTTAGAAGGGGGAGGTAGATCTTAAAATACACGGGTCCTGCCTTGAGCTGCAGTTAATAGGGAGACAAGGGCACAGTCAAGCCGTCAAAGAACATGCCACTCAGAGGTGAATAGAATAAAATCTCAGATGGTGTTGAGTTGGGCATTTTCTCCTCATTTTTCCTCTGAGGCTGACCTTTTCGGTCTGCTTGTGGAGACGGTTGACTTAAGCAAATGTGAACAGGCTCAGGGCCTCTGGATGATCCAATTTCTTGAAGCTGCTTTGTTAGCTGTTGAGAATCTTACTATATATGACCTTGACATTTACTGTTGCATTCTGCTTCTTTTTTAGGGAGAAAAGAATCTCTTAGAGTTAGTGGAGCTGGCAGATCAAGCCTTACGTAGCTTTTCCTACCATCAGCATTTCCCCCTAATAAAGGAAATCATCTCCATTTGTTCAAAAATGTAATTTTTTTCTTAATATGATTATATTATTATATGGTGTGTGTGTGTGTGTGAGTTTAGGGACAATGAAAATGAAACTGGCTTTCAGCCTTGTTATTTTTTCGTTTAAATTGCTTTTATATGTTCTGATTTTTAAACTGTGGGTGTAAAGCTGCATTAGACAGTTAAATATTTTCTTCAGGAGTAAACTAGAAATGTCATGCTTGTAATCAACATTAACTATCCTTAGATTTTTACACTTTTTGATATCTTTCCAAATAAGTGTCCAAATTTGTTACTTTATCTTTAACATTGTAATTAATAACTTGAATTGAGGGTTTTTTAAATTTAAGTTTCATTATCCTATCTTTTATATAGATTTTTGGAAAGCATAATGCATTGACTAACTTATTTTGGGGACATTGGAGCAGAGTTTGCTTTAAAACCTAGTATTTTCATTGCTTCTGTATAGAGTAAATTCCATGGTGATAAATATCCATTAAATATGGAATTTATTTTTCTCTCTCTTTCCTGCTCTGTCAAGTCAGTCACCTCACATAATTACCTGGTGAGAACTACATTGAAGATTTAGTCTTAATATATATCGGGTGTACAGGGCAGCATTATTAACCATTGTCCCCAAAACTTACCTGCCCCCTGTAACTGAAACCTTGTGTCCTTTGACCCACATCTCTGCATTTCATCCAGTCCCTGGCAATCATCAGTTCTACACTCTGCTCCTATGAGTTGACTTTTTTAGATTTCACGTATAGGTCAGATCATACAGTATTTGTTTTTCTGTTTCTTGGTTCATGCCACTTAGCATGTTGTTCAGCTTCGTCTGTATTGTCACAAATGATAAGATTTCCTTCCTTTTTCAGGCTGAATGGTATTCCATTATGGGGCTTCCCTGGTGGCTCAGTAGTAAAGAATCTGCTCGCCATTCCAGGAGACACAGGTTCAGTCCCTGGGTCAGGAAGACCCCGTAGAGAAGGAAATGGCAACCCACTCCAGTATCCTTGCCTAGAGACCCCATGGACAGAGGAACCTGGCGGGCTACAGTCCATGGGGTTGTAAAGAGCTGGATATGACTTAGGGACTAAACAACAGCAGTATTCCATTGTATATATTTAAACACTGATTATTTTCATGTATTGGCTATTGTGAATAATTCTAGAGTGAGCATGGGACTGCAGGTATCTCTTTGAGAAACCAATGTCATTCCCTTTGGTTACATACTTAACAGTGGGACTGCTGGCTCATACAGTAGGTTTTTTTTTAGTTTTTTGAGGAACTTCTGTACTGTTTTCCATAATGGCTGTACCATTTTACATTCTAAATATAATTTTCTAAGGACTTTTTTTTTTTGTACTCTTTAAGAGAGTACTCTCTTAAAACAAGTCATGTGCTGTTACTTTAGTCGTGTTTGACTCTTGGCTACCCGCATGCACTGTAGCCCACCAGGCTCCTCTAAGCATGGGATTTCCCAGGCAAGGATATTGGAGTGGGTTGCCATTTCCTTCTCCAGGGATTCTTCCCAACCCAGGGATCGAACTCTCATCTCCCATGTTCTTTTACCACTGAGCCACCTGGGAAGCCCAACTTGTTTTAAGTCTACTTAAAACAAGTAGACTTGGCTAAATATTAATTCTAGGTTCGTTAAAGAAGACCCCAGGTGGAAGAATTGAAGTGGGAAGAAATCCCACTGTGCTTTTCAATGTCATGTTTAGTAACTTACTTGCTTTAGATGTCTTGGATGTTTATCTTCCTACCAGCTGGAAATCCGTGCAGGCCAGTCCTTTACTACAAGGAGAAAGTCAGAAGGTGTTTCTGCGGATGTTGTCTCACCCTTTGCTACAAGTGAAAGTTGAAACTTACCACTGCTGTCTGGAAATTGTTAAGGTAGGTTGTTTTGGTTTTTGTGGGTTATTTTGGGGGGGAAGCATTAACAGTGGTTTCTCTTATTATAACACTAAAACTAAGAATTATTACCATAAAAATAGATGGTAATTATTAATCAACTCTAAAAAATTTATATTATTGCATGCATGCTATGTGTGTTTGTGTGTGCACACTAAGTCACTTCAGTCGTGTCAGACTCTTTACGACCCTGTGGACCATAGCCCACAAGGCTCCTCTGTCCTTGGGATTCTCTAGGCAGGAATACTGGAGTGGATTACTGTACCCTCCTTCAGGAGATCTTCCCAAACCAAGGTTTGAACCTGTGTCTCTTAAGTCTCCTGCACTGGCGGGCAGGATCTGTACCACTAGCGCCTCCTGGGAAGGCCCCGAAAACTGTTAGTCATCTCTGAAAACTTTATACTATTAAATTCTGTAACTGCAAACTTGGTAAGTCTAGCATCTGAATTGCTTTATTAGAAGTTTTATTAAGAATTACATTTATGTTGTATTATTTAAAGATGGAAAAATTGCAAGGGAAAGTTGACTTCTATCAAGTATTCAAAGTGATTTCTATGTGCAGGAAAAGTTTTAGGTTATTACAGCTTAAATTTTGTAGTTTCAGATCTGTTTTCTTAGTAATATTTTTCTTTTCTTTCTTTTGAAACAAATATTTCCTATATTTTTAAATTATAAAATATTTTAGGATAAAGTAGTACATAAATATTAACTATTTTGATATTGAAAAGAACACTGTACAAAGGACAATATAGAAAAATATATATGTTCCCATGTACTCTTGAAAATGTCCTCTTGTACTCATACTTTTATAAGTACTATCTAGGTATAATGTGTACGTTTTGTCATTATTACTTATGGTCATTTTTTTTTTCAGGGAAATAAAAATATTAGTTACAACTGAGGCTTCTTTCCTTTCACCACCAATATAACCATTCTTAAAAGTTGGTGTTTATCCTTTCCATCATGTGTTTTACATACATGTCTCTATAAATCATATATATTATTGTTTCTGCCATTTTAAAGTAAATAATTTCATGCTGTACACATGTTTTTATGGCCTGTTCTTTTCATTTAATCTACCTAGTTCCTTCATCTTAACTGCTCTTTACTTGAGTGTATTTTCTTCTGTTTAGTTAAGTGTTTAGGTTTGGTCTACTTTTTACTGAAATTAAGTTTTTCAGTATTTTTAATAACAATCTGTAACTGATAGTGCATGTTTGAAAATGTCTTGATTTCATCTTACTCCTGAATGATTGATTAGCTGAACATAGAATTGTAGATTGACTGCTGTTTTTTCTTAGTACTTTTCCAATACTCCTTTGCTCTTGTTAGGCTTCTGTCATTTTTGAGAAGTCTGCTGTCAGTTAAATTATAATTTCTTTGTATTTTTTTCCCCTCTACCTGCTTTTAAGATCTTTTCCTTATCTCTGCTATTCTTCAGTTTCATTGCAGTATAACTTTGTAATAGGTATGTCATGCAGACTCAAAACTTGTCAAGAAAATCTTTATCTCCTACCAGTTAAAAGTTTTAGTGACTTAAGTACTAAAATTGGATTTGAATTATAAAGAGAAGAAAGAGGAATCCTTTGGAAAAATCAGTGTCACTGATTTTTAAAAACTTTTTGTATTATTTTGCAGGAATGTTTAGGCATCCATAATGTCAGTAAACCTGTGTCTTCCCTTTGTAATGGAATTCATTTTCTACTTCACCCAAAAGTTCTGTATGAAATCTCTGCATTTGGCATTCAAGAGCCCAAAAATGAGGTATGGCATGTTAAGAGGAAGTGTCAGTACAAAAGAGTAATTCTGTAGATATTCAGCTAAATCAAGATAATATTCTAATGTAACAAGATAGTAAGATGAGAAAGTAAAAAGAAACTTGACTTTGATGTGTGGGTTCAGTTAAATTGTTGTTAAAAAAAAATGAGACTCAAAATATAAGATATCCTTGTTCTCAGAGAACTCAGATCAAACTGTAAGTTTTTCATGTAAGGTATAGGAATGATGCAGTAGTTATAGTAAGAGTATTTCCATAAGAAACATTTTTATTCAGTGGAAAAGTATACTTTAAAGATTAAAAAGAGGAACTATTAAAGGGGGAAAAACTGGTTGAGAAGAGAGTGTAAGATGATGCTGTGGACATAGGAAGTCTGAAGGAAGAGGTGCTGACTGTAGCAGTTTTCGAGACTTCGCATGGAGTGTCCTAGGTACGTAAGATGCCTTGGCGGCCACCTCACTGGACTGCTGTCCGTGTTGTTGGGCAGGTGAGCGCCGCAGCCAAGGCCATCCTGGTGCACCTGCTGCAGGGCCGACTGAGGGTGACGGCGCCGACTTGGAACAAGTTCATCGAGTCCCTGTGCCCCGTCATCCCCGTGCTGCAGGTACTCTGTGCTCACCCGCCTAGGCCACTGTTTCTGGTCGGTGAGCATGACTGATTGAAACGCATGCTGTGGGGCAGACAAAAGACGCTGGGGCGCTGTGTGTCTGGGTGTGAGGTTAAGAAGTGAGGCACTGGCATTCAGCACTGACTGAAAAATAGAGCTCAGCCTCATGTAAAGGCTTATAGGCAAAGCTAACCATGTTTTTCAAGCAGGCTTGATAGAATGAAACTGGCTTTGTGGATTCTACCTGTTTATGTGTGGATTAGCATGATAGGTTGATTACTGAGCTCTCAGAGAGCCAGCTTTGTTAGCAGCCCTTCTGGGCTCAGGTAAAGGAGTCAGGGGCATGCAGGGCCCCCCCTCCCTTAGATGAGAAGGTGAGGAAGATGGGAAAGGCCCACCCTCACAGGAGCTGTCCTTCAGAAGACAGAGCCAGGGCCTCCGGCCACCACAGGACTGCTCCTGTCTTCCTGCAGGCGCTCCTGCTGTGTGTGCGGGGTGGGGGGTGCAGGGGGCAGCTCTGAAGATCTGCAGGGGCCCCATCCAGGACAGCCCCACAGATCGACTCCTGGAGAAAAATTAGCACATGTCAGGAGGGTTGTTCACATTTTGCTGAAGTTCTCCAGTATTATTTTTTAAATACAGTTGGATGTAGGCTTCTTACTTCATGTCGGTTATTTTGGAAAGTCCTCATTCAACTGAATTGAAAGAAATTTGTGAGTTGCCTGACAGGTCAACACAGTTTCTTAATTTCAAGGTAAAGAATCAAGCAGCATGTTATGTATACAGTCAAACTGTAACTTGCCTCTTGATGAAATCTGTTAGGGCTACGCCGACACTGAAGACCCTCTGGGGAACTGCATCCTCCACCTCAGCAGAGAAAGTTCGGAGACCAACGAAGGAGTGCTCCCCTCTGCCACCCGGCTGAAGTCCATGCTGCGGCTCCTGCTGGTGAAGAAGCCCTCGTAAGTAGAGCAGGTCCTCTGAGTGTGCGGGGCCACGGGAGCGTTCTGGGAAATGAGTGAATCTGTGTGGAACCAGAGAAGGTCAGGGAGAGCGCTTCTCTTATCAGAGGGCCCCGTGGGCTGTCTTGTGGACGCTTTCCTCGGTGCCCCATCCGCCTCTAGCCTCACCGCCAGGCCCGCCCGTGTTGTGGCTGCGCCGCGCTCACTGCTGGTCACAGCACTGCTGTAGGCGGGGCGGAGCCGGGCAGAGAAGCAGATGGCAGGAACTGTAGAGCGTTCGCACTGTCTTTTCTCCTTAGAAATTGTTAGCCTCCTGGAGGGAAACTTCTCCAATGAAATATTTTTTCTGAAAATTAAAGTTTTTCATGTAAGTGTGGTGGACCAGTTGCCTCACATACCAGGCTCTGTTGTTGCTGTTCAGCCGCTCAGATGTGTTTGACTCTGCAACCCCGTGGAGTGTGTCATGCCAGGCTTCCCTGTCCACACCAGTTCCTGGAGCTTACCAGCGTGTGGGTATATTTTCATCTTGTTTAGCTTGTCCTCTCACTAGGCAAACTGAAGAAGTGCCCTTTCCTCCACTATTTGTGTGTCATTTTAACTAAAAGGAGAGGAGGAGAGAAGGATTGTCTTTCTTCCTTCTCAATCAGTGCAGCATGAATCTTGTTATTCTCTTGGTGTAGCAGGGGTTAGATTTTCCCTCACCAAGAAGAGAAAAAACACTTAAATGTCCAAATGGATCAGCAGTGATGACGAGAAAGGACTGGCTAGAAAGGCTGGGGGACACAGACAGACATTCTCTTGACGATGGGTAATTTTGTTTTCCCCTTACCTAGTCAAGATGATACAGTGGCTTCTTTGTAAACAGGCAGTCAGATGACAAAATAAGGAAGGAGATGAAATAAAGTAAAACAGTAAGAGGATAGAAGGAGGAAAATAGGGAGATTGTAAGAGCATGTGCATCGTGCAGAGAGGAAGCTGTGGGTGATGCTGGAGCGGGTGGGGCAGACGGGGTTAGTGTGTGTGTGCTCCTCCGGATCGGGCTTCTGCAGGTACTCCCTAGGCAGTGTCTCTGTTACTGCTGTGCTCATTTAGTGCTCCCTTCCTCAAATTTGGTGATTAGCAAAACAGGTGTTTATTTCTGGATCGCCTTTCCCAGCCCAAAGTCTCCAGGTAAACAGAAACGCTGTTCTCAGGCAGGACATTCTAGGGGCTTAGAGATCCCCTCCCAGGAGCCAAGGGCTCGAGTAAGGTAATTCTCAGTTACACAGAGCTCAAAGCAGTGTAAATCAGTGTGTAATTGTTTTCATTATTTGACTAATCCTCTCTCATCTCACCAGACCATAAACTCCATTAGGCAGGAACGCTGTCCACTGGCTAATCTTTACATCCTCAGACCTTCATTGACCACCTTGGGCATAATATGCTCAAAATATACTCACTGGAAGAAACAAGTGTAGGGAAATAATTGGATTCTGGTGCTCTTGCTAAACCCAAGAAAATGCGAAGTTTGTCTCCCAGAGGAAGAGATACATAAATCCATGCTTGCCGTGTTCCCCTTTAGCCTTTTCCCCGGGGGTGGTGGCTGCCCCCGCAGCAGTGACCCCAGACACTAATGCAGAGCATGGGCCCAAAGGAGGAGCATCATGTGGGTGACACAGCAGAGGGAAGAGGGAGCTTTGCCTGCCTTCCCACACCATCTGGAGCAAATATTTGCCCTTCAAAGGTGGTACCTGCTCGTAATACAGTAAATTCCTGCTTTCTGTTGATTTGGGAAGCACTTGGGGACCGTGGTCGGCTGTAACCTGGCAGCACACTACACAGACATGACACGGCCCTTCTAGAACTGGGCGTGTAACTGAGAAGAGAGATCGTGTCAGTCACACTTCATTACTAATCGTAACAAAGCGAGATCGGTGACTGGGACTTCAGATGGTGGAACACAGCTTGCTGTGGTAGGGAGGCCTGCGTGGGTATGCAGGTTTTAACTGTAGTCTCTCAAGTGAACCTGAAACCTGGAACTCAGATTACTGCTTAGAATGTCCCGGTGTCCATGTAGTTAAAAAAGCCTGTCTCAGTATCCTCCAGCTNACAAAGCGAGATCGGTGACAGGGACTTCAGATGGTGGAACACAGCTTGCTGTGGTAGGGAGGCCTGCGTGGGTATGCAGGTTTTAACTGTAGTCTCTCAAGTGAACCTGAAACCTGGAACTCAGATTACTGCTTAGAATGTCCCGGTGTCCATGTAGTTAAAAAAGCCTGTCTCAGTATCCTCCAGCTCATTGCTGCTTGTCCACTTGATGGTTCTAGTTTTCCATTTCAGTTGGTGATGGACAAGGAGGCCTGGTGCGCTGCAGTTCATGGGGTCGCAGAGTCGGACACGACTGAGCGACTGAGTTGAACTGTCTAATAGTGTGCAGCAGTCAGCCTTTTCTTGAAATCTTCCACCTTCCCACTCAACTGGCTTTAAAACTAATCAAGTCCAGATAAAACAGAGTTTTGATGGGAGCTAGAAGTATTTGCATTTGCATATTTGAGGGGATCTATTTCAGTCCAAGTATCTCACTTTAGCTATTAACATGATTACTCTTCTGGAGGTTTGGCCTGTTGTCTGGACTGTGTTCTTGCTTCTGTGATAGTTTTCATGATTGATTGAGGTAGATCACTTGACATGGAGGCTGGAGTCAGGATTTTTAATTTTTAATTTGGAGTTGAGGCAATATTGACTGTGAAGTTTGCAGTCACAGTGAGTTTGCATCTTCTCGTTTAATTATCAATTATTCTTTACTTCTGCTGCCTATTTATAAATATAACATGCAAGAATAATTGTAGATATACAGTCGTCATGTATAATTTCAGTATAGTAGAAAATGAAAAAGTAAAAGTGTTAGTCACTCAGTCATGTCTGCTCTTTGTGACCCCATGGACTGTAGCCTACCAGGCTCCTTTGTCAGTGGAATTCTCCAGGCAAGAGTACTAGAGTGAGTATCCATTTCCTTCTCCAGGGGATCGTCCCAACCCAGGGATCAAACCTGGGTCTCCAGCATTGCAAGCAGATTCTTTACCATCTAAGCCACAAGGGAAGCCTAAGCATAGCTGATAATTGTGTTGATTTGGGATAATTCTTTGTGATTATGGGCCTTTCTAATTTCTATACTTTTTTTTTTTCTTCAGCTGTTTATATTCAGTTTATGTTACAAAATTTTGACTTAAAGACTTTGTTTTTTCAGGGTCCGGGTGCTGGCATTAAAGCTCTTAGCATCTCACCTTACAAGGGAAGAGGGGGCTGATACCAAGCGCCCTTCAATAGATGCCAGAGTTCTCTCCAGAGTTACTAATTTATTTATTATGAAAAAACCTATTGAACTCAAATTGGATGACCGAAGAGAACTGATGATTAAGGTGACTCTAACTTTCAAGTTTATTCATTTGTTTATAATTGTGTGATCTATTTTGTGTTACATTCTTTATTCCATTATACATCAGATATGGAGAGAAGTGGTAGCTTCACGTATGAAGTTGAAGTTGTATCCTGGCTTTTTCTGGCTTCTGGATACATTTGTTTATTGAACAGATATTTCTTGACTGCCCACTGTATGCCAGACATCATGTCCCTTTTCATTGAGAATATATGCTGGAAAGGCAAATTCATTTGAATAGAATCTTAAACACAGCATAAGGCTGATCTTGAGGAAAGAAATTCTGTGATGACTCTTTAAAACAAATGTCACTGACATATAAGCTATTCTTTCTCTTCTCTTGGAAATATTCAAAAAAGAAAATATTCCTATGATAAAATTTTTCAGCCTTTTCATCACAGGAAAAGAATATAGAAGGCAAAGGCAGTTTCTGTTAAATGTTACAGTGGTTCTGAGATATTTTTGTTAATCTTTTTTTCTGAATCTTTGGCTTTTCCTCTCTCTTCAGAGGTTTAGCCTTCATCTCCTATCTGCCCAGGGCTGCACCTGAATCATGGCAGACTTGTGGGATCAGTAACAGCTCACTGTTGGTTATATTCATTGGTTCATTCCCAGGTTTCATAGCTTCTCCTGTGACTCCAAGTGTGCAGTCTGGCAGTTTTTATTTAAGTTTAGACCAGCCCTTGAGGCCTGTGGAAGTGCTATAGAGCCACACGTAGTACAATGGATTTTTTAAAATGGGGAAACACGTTCAGCATTCTCCTAACCTGAGGGTTTGGGGCCATGTCATGGCCCTGACAGGTGGTTGTAGAACCTTCCATGGACCGTATACCAGGTCCTTTTGGGGTCATCCTGTGTACTGAGCCCCTGGTGTTGCTCCTGGCCCTGTGTGTGGTGTGGGGGAAGGAGTGGGATCTAGAACTTTCCACGTTAGGGCTGCAGATAGCAGATGGCAGTGGGTGGGGGGAAGGAAGAGTGTGGTCTGTGTCCTTTTCTCTCCCCTGCTCCTGTTATGTTTTGCGTCCTCCGACTCCCTCCTGGCAGGAAGCGACTTTTGGGAACTGGTACAGGGCAGGGGCTGGTAGGAGAGCTGAGCAGCCCACCCCAGAGAGCTCTCTGCTCCAGGCTGCTTGAGAGGGGAAGGGGAGTGGGCCAGGGAAACTCCAGCTGGTGGCCTCTGGGAGCAGCAGAGAAACCCCGAGTCACACTGGGGTTGACTCACATATCTTGGGTGCTGTTCTCAGGCCAGCAGGCTACCACCTGGAGTGATGTTGTGTAACTTGAATATTTCCTTTGAAATAGTTAAAAGTGGCTGCTAATGGGTTGTGAACGACTTCCTGGCAAAAATGTACATCAAGAGGAGAGGCTTATTTGACATGATGACTCTTTGTTTTAGATCCTAACTCCCTCTCTGACCTAGCACATCTTTCTTCCAAATATAAATATATCGATCACTTAAATAAGTTGGCTTTTGAGCTTTTCTTTTTATGGTATGAACTATTGAATGCTGTAGAATTTTACTGGAGAATTGGAAGTAGATGAAAAAATAATTTTTTTTTTCTTTTTGCTTTTCAGTTGGAGACTGTTGAAAAGGTGTATGAAATCTTTGTCTCAGATGATATTGATCTTGTTTTGAGAAAGTCAGCCGCAGAGCAGTTAGTGGTGATTATGCAAGGTACTGTCTAAAGAACATGCTGCTGAGAATGGAACTTCAGGTTGCTGCATACAGTAGTGCCGGGGGTTGGCAAACTGTGGTTTATAGGCCATTCTGACCTGTGGCCTGTTTTTCTTAACAGCCTTCAAGTTAAGGGTGATGTTTACGTTTTTAACAAATGTACAACAAAGGCCATATGTAGCCCACAAAGCCTGATATATTTACTATCTAGTTCTTTACAGAAAAAGTTTGCTGACCTCTGGTCTAGATTATCATTATTTGACCTGTGGAATGTCATTTGATAAGATTATCTTCCTTTTAAAATGTTGATATAAATTCAAACAGTAAATTACATCTTCCTTTCTCCCTTTACCTAGTACGTTGTNTTATTTCTCAGTTTCCTTGATATTTCATGAAGATTGTACCATTGTGACTGAAGTTGGAGCATTGTTTTGTCTTCTGTTATTTGATGAAGTATCAAGAATGGATATGTGGTGAGCTATTAAACGAATTTTGCTCTGAAATATCTGTCTAAGGTTTCTGATGCAGTCTTGCAGCAATACTTGGGAATTTCTGACTTAGGAAGCTTATGCTTTCCATGATATATATATGTGGTATGATTTTTGGTTTGAGTAGCAGTATTAAAAAGCACATTGGCTCAAAAAGTCACCGGAACTTTACTTTTGAACACCACTAAGTACAAAATTTAATAATGACTATAGTAAATTCCATCATAAATGCATTTTTTAGTATATACTCTCAATTTTGTGTTTTTTTTTTTTTTTTCTTGACTAATTTAAAAAACCCTGGGGAAGATGTTTAGGATGGTAGTATCTGATTAACACTGACCTTGAGCAGGATTACCAGGAGGGAGACCCAGGGGCCAGATAGCAAGTGCCAGATAGCACTTGCATCATCTGAGTCATTTCTTATATGGGCTTCTTAAAGAAAAGCACTGTTTTATCTTTGTAAGTAGGTTGGGGAGTGGCTCTGTGTTGTAACTGGACTGAATGACAGAATCAGGTGCAGCTCTTGATCTGAGCGTCGGTTGAGGAGGGAAGCGGGTTGTGTTTGTTCGACATGACGACAGTCCACTCAGTTGTCTCTTTGCTTTTCTGTTTCTGCTGTGAAATAGGTCTGATAGTCCTTCCTGCACACCATCTTCACCGTCAGTCTTCAGTCTGCCTGTTTCAGTTTCTAGAAGGTAAAGAATTTCTTCCTTCGATTTTCTCGAAGGTAAAATACTGGTACTGAAAAGGAAATAAGAATCCGTGGTTTGTAAGTTTCATCTAGATTTTCATCACATGCCTTGTAGCACTTTCACGTCTCCTTCATAGGGAGGCTTCTGAGGACTCAGTAGGTGTGCATCCCCCGTCACCAGATATTTGGTTTGATGCTGTTCACGTCTTCGGAAAGCTTGAGAGAACCGCGTAGTGAACACTCGCATACCCTGCAGTCTACATTCAGCAACTGTTAAGATGTAGGTCTTCTTTCCTTCCTCCCTCCCTCTTTCTGGCTCTTTCAGTACATTCACTTATTTTTATGTAATCTTTTTCTCCATCCAGTTTAAAGATAAGTTTCAGACATAATCTTACTTCCCTCCCAATTACTCCAACATATACCTCCTTAAATTAAGATGTTGTCTTATATAACCACTGTACCATGAATGGTCACATTTAAGAAAATCAAAAATAATTCTGTAATTTGATCCAGTTTCTCTAATTATATCCAAAATATCCTTCATGGATTTTTTTTTAAAGCAAGATCCAATCAGGTCATGAATTATATTTGGTATTCATCTTTCTTTAGACTTTTTAAAAAGTAAGTTGTTTTTATGGAAGTATACACGAAGTTTATAAATCATAAATTTTTCCAGGTAAATACATGCATGTATCTAACATACAGATTAGGGTACAAAATATCACTAGCATGCCAGAAACCACTTTGACGATTCTTCCTTACCTTCCAGTGCCCACAAAGGTAATTCTACTTTCATTTCTGTTCTTATACATTGTTCTTGCACTTTATAAAGTATATTCCTGTCTTTGGCTTCTTTTGTTCAACTTGGGGAGATTTGTTTATGTCACGTCAGGAAACACTGTTGGGTTTTTTTTCATTGCTCTATAGTATTCTGTGTGAGAGTATACAGCTGTGAGGTTTACATTCTACCACTGATGGACACTGGGTTGTTTTCTGTTTGGGGCTACTATGAACAAATGACTGATAAGAATATTCTTGAACATATATGGATGAGAGGGTATTTACACATGTAGCTTTAATGGTGGTGGTCGTTTAGTCACTAAGTCGTGTCCGACTCTTGGGCTCCTAAACAGTATTCCAGAGTGGTGCACTGGAACCACCAGAGTGATTCACCCTCCCAGCTCCAATGTAACAGTCCCTGCCGCTCCAAACCATATATATTAAAACAACGTCTGGATCCCCACCAGGCACGTCCATCATTCACCTTTGATTTCCCTATCTCAGACCTCGCAGTAGCCATTTCTCTGAGGAGCCCTGGTTACTCCTAAGGAAAATTCAGATTTTTAAAATTTATCTTTTCTTAAATTATGCAGTCTCATTTGAATACGGAGTCCTACCTTAGCCTGTTTTATTGAGGTGCTTGAAGTGAAGAAGCACACTAAAGTTCCTTTTAGAAATCCTACTCAAGGGTGTTTACCTGACAGTTACAAATATGTGAATTAGGAATTTGGGATTTATTTTATTAGCAAAATTCTTCTTTAACATTTGAGATGCTAAACATTGCTGTATTGCTAAACTGTGAAATTAACTTTAAGAGAGGCTGCTATTGAATATTTCTTAGATCTAAAAGTATTTCTAGATTCTCTTGGTAAGGTAGAATGAGTTTATTGATGATGCCACNAGGAATTTGGGATTTATTTTATTAGCAAAATTCTTCTTTAACATTTGAGATGCTAAACATTGCTGTATTGCTAAACTGTGAAATTAACTTTAAGAGAGGCTGCTATTGAATATTTCTTAGATCTAAAAGTATTTCTAGATTCTCTTGGTAAGGTAGAATGAGTTTATTGATGATGCCACTGTGTTCTCAAGTGAAAATAGTTAAGTTGTGATTCTGTCCCTCATTGACTACTGTGAACACAGGCAATTCATTTAGCCTCTGTAAGTCTCATTTTGATAATGTGTAAAATGGATATCATACTGCCATGCCATGTAACTGAATAAAAGGTAACGTACATTGTTAGCATACAGCAGACATTTGTGTTTCAGTTGAATACCATGTATGTGTTGTTCACTGTAGCCATGGGCCTTGATTTCAGGGGATGTCAGTTCCAGAGGGAACTGCAGAGCAAACAACTCTAACACAACAAAGTGAAGTCGTTCAGTTGTGTCCGACTCTTTGCTACCCCATGGACTGTAATCTGCCAGGCTCCTCTGTCCATGGGATTTTCCGGGCAATAGTACTAGAGTAGATTTCCATTTCCTTCTCCAGTGGATCTTCCCGACCCAGGGATGGAACCCAGGTCTTCTGCATTGTAGAGAGATGCTTTACTGTCTGAGCCACTAGGAAGTCCTACTGTGGTAAATCCTCAGGCACTTGTTTAAGCAAGTGTTTTGGGAAGTTTGGAGGAGGGCAGAAGGATAAATCGTGACAAGTGCTCAAAATCGGGACCATGAGAGAGATCTTCGTGTTATTGTAAAGTGGGAGGCATAGAACTAACTCTCTTTGTGGCTCACCCTTTTGAGTAGTATTTAAGAATTTAAAAGTTCGTGATTATTTTTATTCCTTTTCTTCAGATACCATCTTCCAGTGCATGTACTTGGCTACCATGCCGTGAGTCCTTACTCCATGGTTCTGCCGTTATCTGCTGACTCTTTGGCCTTGAAGCCGGTATCAGATATGCTGAGGATGGCTTGGAACCTGTCGTGGTATCACGGGAGTGACAGTGTGTTGAAGCAAGTGAACTCTGAAGCTGAAATCCAGGAGTAAGTGTGACACGTGTAGAAAAGCATTCACATTTAATTAATTTAATTAGGCCTTATTTTTCCTTTAGATCAAGTAGCTTTTTTGCTTATGGTCATCTGCTTTTTCACTGAAGATAATAATTTTTACTTTGTTTTATAGGTTGTGTGTATTCATTCCTTTTAAAAAACTATCACACAAGGGAATTTCAACACATTGTTCTCTGCTGTTTTAGAGATTATATAAAGTTGGGTTAGTTGATTAATTCACTAGGAAAAGTGCTCTGGGTTAGTGTAAAAGCTTATGAGTCTATGTGCATTTGTCATCATTACTGTGATAGTGATGACTTTTAAATATATTGAAAATTAGTGTTTTCTTTTGGATGAAAATTATTTTATATTTCTCTAAGCAGTAAAATGTCAATATAAACATCCTCAAGCGACTGTAAAACCCTAATATTGACAGATACACATCAGATTTTCTTTTGGCCATGAGTCACCCTTTAATTAAAAGGAAACAAAGATAAAACAGAATTTGAGGGAGCTAGTTTAAAAATAATTGTGAGCTTTTATTTAAATAGCTTCTATTGCTCTTTGTTTAGATTTTTAGATACACTGAAGTTATCCACCGAGGACATACTTACTCTGAAGATGACCCACACACCTAGTGGACTCAAGGACTGTCTCCGCTCCATCGTTCAGGCTGCAGGCCACAGGGAAGTGAGGGCTGCCCTCACAAGGATGAGTTTTTATCTCCTAAATGACAGACTGTCTTTCAAGGGTGGCACTGGCGCCTGTGGGGTTACCCTAAAGTCCTTGTCTTGGCACACCACACTAAACAGGTCAGTGTCAGCTCAGAGACCTGGACTAGGTCATAGTTGGGTTCCCCTCCATACATTTAAGATAAGAATGTGCGTTCTTATTGTTGGTATCGTGAGAGAGAAATGTGATTTTAGAAAGAAAAACTTAAGGATTTTTAATTATCCGTAATGCACATCTTAGCAAAAGAGAAAATTTGAACGTAATTACTGCAGTTTGGAGTTACAAATAAATTGTTATTTTTTTTTTATAGATATTAAAGTTATTCTATTTTTAGGTCCTATCATAGGAAATCTTAGTTTATCTTACAAAAGTAAGTGATTAGGATAAGATGGAGTAAACGAACTGAATGTTTTTCCTGTCCATATTATAAATGAGCTGAGATATCAGGGAATTGATTAAAGCCTTGCTAACCGTGTTTTTATTTGGTTTTGCCTTTGTTTTGTTCTTAAGTAAATTATCTCATTGATATTTTTACTCTGAATTTCATGAAGTTTATAACCATGTGGAGGTCCTTTGGTAGTTACTGGAAAATCCTGGCCTGTAAATTTAACATGCTTAACTGATAGCAGATGGCTGCATTTGAAACAAGACTGATAAACAGTTATTGCCAGCAATTTTACATTTCAGTCTTCATATGACTTTAGTATAAAATGTATAATTTTCTGTTAAACAGAAAGTGTGCAGCTTTCAAAATGCAAGGTTTATATGAGTTTCTAAAACGTGGACGCTCTTTTAGTGTATCTTTCAGAATTTGGATATCTAATTCGCCTTTTTCAGTGGTGTGCCGGAGCCAGCTAGGACCACCTTGTTAGCTGTTGGTTAAACTATCTGAATTTTTGCAAGTTAGTTGTTAAACACAACCACTCTTAAAAATTATATTTTGTAAATTTATAGTCAAATTATGTGAAAGATAAAGGTAACAATTATATGCAAAGTCGTCGCTTCCTAATTATTTTACAACATTTCAATGTTGTCTGTGTTCTCAAAGCTGTTTATATGGATCTGCCTGTGTGATGGGAATGGTGTGTAATGGTGAGCTACAGGCTTCCCCCCACAGCTGTGGTCCCTCGGTGGACGACAGGCAGACACGGCAGGGTATTTACACTGTAGAAATCGGCCAGCACAACAAGTCAGCCTCCCCCTCACTGCTCAGCCAGTTGTTAAATACTTATCTGCGTGCCACTTATTTTAAAGAACTAGAAACCATGGTTATTGGTTCTCTTTTATCGTAGGTTTTTACAAGTTCTTCCTGCTTGCACTGAAGATGAGAAGCTTTTAATAGATATCATACATTTTCTCTGTAAGTTATTGAAGGAACAAAGGAAAAGTGTACCCATAGAACTTCTAAATTGGCTTCTAGAATTACTTCTTAGACAAGTAAGTGCTGTTAAGGAATTTGAGTTTTAGGTTTGACAGATGATGTATTTATAAAGATTATTAATACTGTGTATGGAAATTTAGAAAAGTATAATTTTTACATAGCTCATGTTTAGCAAAGTAGTCTTTCTGTTGTAATTGATAGCTTTTAGCAGTATGCCTTCCTAACATGACTGAGTTTAAGTTAAAAGTCTGTGGGCTAAATGGAACCTTCAGTCTTGGTGTTTAACAAAACCTGATCTCTGTGTGAACTTTCAGCTTGCAACCATATTTTTCAGTGAGGTTCTTAGAGCGGGGAAGTTCAGTTAGGCATGTGAAGAGGCAGGGAGCCAAGCCTGGAGGCAGAGGGACAATGCTGGTGAGGTTGGAGAGAATGAGTCAGACTGTTCAGGCTTTAATGTAAGTTTACTGTAGTATTTACCCTTCCAGCCCCAACTACTCTCTACTTTTTGTAGATGAATATGTTTTAAGAAACCTGCCAAGAACCCAGGAAGCTAGCTTGTGTTTTATTTTTACAGATACTGTACAGATTTATTTAACCTACTAAAGACAAACCTTTGCACAATCATGAAAAAAACACAGTTAAATTAGGGAAAAGGGCCTAAACTGAAACAGAAGATTGTAGACCTTATAAAACAAAAATGTTTCATTATATGTTAATGCATTGCAAAGCTCATTTGAAGACTCGATTCTCTATAAAAATGCAAGGTGCTCATATAATGTAAGTTAGAAATTCTAATTGAGAATGCTTTTAAAAGTAGTTATAGATTTAAAAAGATGTGTATATGAATGTGTGTGTAAAACTTGCTTAGATGTTTACTGTTTTCCACGTTATTGTGATTGCTGTAAAGGAGGACTGCTTTGTTCACAACTGCATACCCAGCATTTGCCATAGTGCCTTGCACACAGTGAGCTCTCAGTTCAGTTCAGTCGCTCAGTCGTGTCCGACTCTTTGTGACCCTATGGACTGTAGCATGCCAGGCTTCCCTGTCCATCACCAACTCCTGGAGCTTATTCAAACTCATGTCCATTGAGTCGGTGATGCCATCCAATCATCTCATCCTCGTCTCCTCCCATGTTCAGTCTTCCCCAGCATCTCAGGGTCTTTTCAGATCTTTACATCAGGTGGCCAAAGTATTGGAGTTTCAGCTTCAGCATCAGTCCTTCCAGTGAATATTCAGGACTGATTTCCTTTAGAATGAACTGGTTGGATCTCCTTGCAGTCCAAGGGACTCTCAAGAGTCTTCTCCAACACCACAGTTCGAAAGCATCAATTCTTTGGCACTCAGTTTTCTTTATAGTCCAACTCTCACATCCATACATGACTACTGGAAAAACCATAGCTTTGACTAGACGGACCTTTGGTGGCAAAGTAATGTCTCTGCTTTTTAATATTCAGAATGGTAGTCTGAGGAGGCCTTACAAATAGCTGTGAAAAGAAGAGATGTGAAAGACAAAGGAGAAGAGGAAAGATATACTTATTTGAATGCAGAGTTCCAAAGAATAGCAAGGAGAGATAAGAAAGCTTTCCTCAGTCATCAATGCAAAGAAGTAGAGGAAAACAACAGAAAAGACTAGAGATCTCTTCAAGAAAATTAGAGATACCAACGGAACATTTCATTCAAAGATGGGCTCAATAAAGGACAGAAATGGTATGGACCTAACAGAAGCAGAAGGTGAGAAGACAGAAGATGAGAAGAAGATGAGACATAAGAGGAGGTGTCAAGAATACACAGAAGAATTATACAAAAGATCTTCATGACCCTGATAACCACGATGATGTGATCAGTCACCTAGAGCCAGACATCCTGGAATGCAAAGTCAAGTGAGCTTTTAGTAAAAATTTATTAACTCACGAGTAAACATGTGATATTAAGGAAGCTGTGTAGTTAATTACAAGAAACACATATTATCCTCATTTTGTAAGATGTTAAAATACAACATAAATGGAAACTGCGGGCCGTATTACCTAAGTATATTCATAGAATAATAACTCCTAGAACTATAATTGCTGGAGACAATTACAAATTGCAGAGACACATGTATATGTGTTTCTGTTGAGTTTGTTTTAAATAGATAACCTTTATTTTGAATGATACAAAGATATTTACAAAGCTCCAAAAGATTGGAGCTCTTTTGTTTCCTTCTCTGTGAATTGTCCCTTGATGCCCTTGTTAAGTTTTGCCCCACAGTTGGGTTTTTGGTCTCTTCTAGCACATATGTGCTGACACACACACACTGTCCCCCTTTCTCTTTCATTTTTGGTAACAGAAGAGCCCTTCATAAATTAGGTTAGCCCTTTATCTGTGATATGGGTTACAAACTTTTTTTTTTTCCCGTTAGTCTTCTGACCTTACTGTATTTTGGAGTTATTTTCCTATTTTAGCCACTCCTTTTATCTCCTAGCTTTTGTTAGTTGTTTCTACTTTTCATCTTTTATTGTACTTAAACTGTGCTCCATGATCATAATTTCTCCATTTAGGCGTAGTTTACAGGGGTGTGTGTGTGGTGTGTACATATATGTATTTGAGACAGTGAGAGAGAAAAATATGACCTCTCACCCCTTGACCATTACTACCCCCAGGCTGAGCCATCTAGTATAAAGACATGAGAAACTGAGAAAAATACTTATAAATGAGAGACACAGTACGTGAACTGTGAAATTCCAGATATTCAAGGTGGATTTAGAAAAGGCAGAGGAACCAGAGATCAGATTGCCAACATCCATTGGATCATTGAAAAAGCAAGAGAGTTCCAGAAAAATATCTGTTTCTGCTTTATTGACTATGCCAAATCCTTTGACTGTGTGGACCACAACAAACTGTGGAAAATTCTTGAAGAGCTGGGAATACCAGACCACCTGACCTGCCTCTTGAGAAATCTGTATGCAGATCAGGAAGCAACAGTTAGAACTGGACATGGAACAACAGATTGGTTTCAAATTGGGAAAGGAGTACGTCAAGGCTGTATATTGTCACCCTGCTTATTTAACTTATATGTCATGAGAAACACTGGGCTAGATGAAGCACAAGCTGGAATCAAGATTGCTGGGAGAAATATCAGTAACCTCAGATATGCAAATGACACCACACTTATGGCAGAAAGTGAAGAAGGACTAAAGAGCCTCTTGATAAAAGTGAAAGAGGAGAGTGAAAAAGTTGGCTTAAAGCTCAACATTCAGAAAACGAAGATCATGGCATCTGGTCCCATCCCTTTGTGGTAAATAGATGTGGAAATAGTGGAAACAGTGATAGACTTTATTTTTTGGGGCTCCAAAATCACTGCAGATGGTGACTGTAGCCATGAAATCAAAAGACACTTACTCCTTGGAAGAAAAGTTATGACCAACCTCGATAGCATATTAAAAAGCAGAGACATTACTTTGCCAACAAAGGTCCGTCTAGTCCAAGCTGTAGTGTGTCTAGTAGTCATGTATGGATGTGAGAGTTGGACTATAAAGAAAGCTGAGCGCCTAAGAATTGATGCTTTTAAACTATAGTATTGGAGAAGACTCTTGAGAGTCCCTTTGACTGCAAGGAGATCCATCCAGTCCATCCTAAAGATCAGTCCTGAGTGTTCATTGGAAGCACTGATGTTGAAGCTGAAACTCCAATACTTTGGCCACCTGATGTGAAGAAGACCCAGATGGAAAAGACCCAGATGTGAAAAGACCCATTGGAAAAGACCCAGATGCTGGGAACAGTTGAAGGCAGGAAGAGAAGAGGATGACAGAGGATGAGATGGCTGGATGGCATCACCGACTGAATGGACACAAGTTTGGGTAAACTCTGGGAGTTGGCAATGAACAGGGAGGCCTTGGCGTGCTGCAGTCCATGGGGTCGCAGAGTCAGACATGACTGACCGACTGAACTGAAATGAATGAGAGACAACATGCTAATTTCCTTGAATTATAATTTTTGAGTTCTTAATAAGATAGTTGTCCTTCCAGAGTACCTAGACTTAATTGTTCAAAGTTTACTCTTCTGTTATTTTCCCAAGGATGATTTTGAACTACTGAATTTGCTTTTATTTTCTCTTATCCTTTAATTACTAAAAAATTAAGGAAGCATTTAGAGGCAGTTTTTTCCTGAATATTTTTAATAAAGCCAACTGGAAAACCTAATGTCATAGTTCTTTTAACTTTTAAGCCTGCTTAAATATTTTAGATGTTAGATATTAAGATATTAAAATAATTTCTATAGAAATTTTCCTCTGAATGAGTTTTTTGATTACTTGATTTTTGATCTATACACTTTTTTATAACTTCATAATATTTTTGCTCATTTTAAGAAAAGAATACCCTTTAAAACAATCCCCTTTGGTTAGAGTTTTTGTACACCGGGAGTTGTGGTGGCTTTGGTTTGTGAAAATAACAGGTATATACTGGGCTTCAGTTTTAGAATCTTTTCTTAAAAATCTGTACAGTAGTTGAATGTTTGTAAATAAGGCTGTAAATAGTATATAACAATGGAAAAATTAAAATATATTTACTTAAATTGTGTAAATATAGTCAATTAAAACTTTATATTTCAGTGATTATGAATTTTATAGTATGTCATGAGTGCTGATATATATTCCATAATTTATTCATAGTTTAAATGAAATTTCTTCAGAGTTGTAGATGATGGTACTGTAATGTTAATGCAGTTTTAGAAAAGGAATTTTGGTATTTGACTTCCTATGGTATTAAAGCTGCTTTAGAAAACTTTTATCTTTTCTTCTCATATATTATCATCACTAGTGTTATAAATAATAATACTTTTAAACATGAGCAAAGTAAATTAAGGAGAATTTACTCTCTAATATCATGCTACAAGGGTTAAATTATTAAGTGTCATGTTAAATTATTGAGTCTTAGTTTCTCCAGAACATGATTAACAACAAAAAAAAAACCCAACCTCTTGGGGGAACAGCATATAGCTCAATGAGAGAGTAAACACATGTTTTACAAACTTCATATTTTAGAGTCCAAATCCACTGTTGGACCTGCTGGTTCTGACGGAGTCCCAGACGCAAGAGGAAACGGATGATGTCCGCACTGCGGTCAGGCAGCAGCTCCAGAAAGAGCTGATTGCTCTCTTTAGTACCTTGCTGCTCAGTTTTGAGGCTGTTACTGACAGGTACCATTGAGATCATTGGAGGTTTGGGGACATTTATGTAGAACCTAGTTTTCTTTTGATTTCCAAAGAGTTGTTTCACTTGTTTCAAGTTAAGAGGAGGAAAGATTTCAGTAAAAATCCATTGTGATGGTCTGTTTTTATTTCAGTCCTGATTGTAGTTTTACACACATGTGCGCACACTATTTTGTTGTCTCTAGGCTTAGTTCTTGGGGTTTCTCTGGTGGCTGAGTGATAAAGACTCCGTCTGCAATGCAGGAGACCCAGGAAGATCTGGAGAAGGGAATGACAACCCACTCTAGTCTTGCTTGGAGAATTCTATAGCCTGGCGGGCTATAGTCCACGGGGTTGCAAAGAGTTGGACACACACACACACACACACACACAAAAGAGCTGGACACGATTAAGGGCTTAACACTTTCACTTTCACTTAGTTCTTGGTTCTCTGTTACGTTTCTATACATCTGACTGAGCAGTCATACCCTTTCTGTGACTTTACAAATTTTTGCATTGATGATTTTCAAATGTATGTCCATAGCTCTGACTTAAAATTTTTAAATTCATAATTTTAACCCATAATTTTAAATCATAATTTTAATTTTAAAATATACAATTGAGTGGGTTTTGATATATATACAGTGTGCAACTATCACTGGTTAATTCCAGAACATTTTTGTTACCCCAGAGCAGTCTATCCCCATTCACCCTTACCCAGACCCCTGGTAACCATTAATTAATCTTTATGAATTTGTGTATTCTGGACATTTCATATAACTGGAGTCAAACAATATGTGACCTTTTTACGTCTGACTCTTTTCATTTAGCATCATGTTTCCAAGGTCTGTCCACATTGTAGCAGATGTCAGTGACTAAATGATAGTCCATGGATGGATATGCCATGTTCTGCTTATCTGTTCACCTGCTGGTAGACACTGAGTCCTCCTTTCACTGTGGTGAATTGTGTTATGAACATTCATCTGCAAATTTCTGTGTGAATGTATGTTTTCAGTTCTTGAGTATATACCTAGGACTAAAATTGTGGGTTCATGTGGTAATTCTGTGTTAACTTGTAATTTCATTATCAGTTGTCAATACTGATACCCATTTATGCATTTTTCAGTGTAATTGTTACTTGTATTTTACGTTATATATTCTGGATGGTATATTCACTATGTTTTCCTTGGAAAGACTTGTTTTAAGAGGGAGTATTTTCTGCCATTTCCACTAGTTCCTACTTTTCTGATACAGTGAATTGTTAGTAACCCTCTACCACCAGTAAGAAAGCCCATTAAACCCATTACATCTGTTCTGTGGTTGATTTTTTTCCCTCCTTTACGTACACAGGAAATGCTTGGAGCTTTTTTATGTTTTCCAAACACAGCTGGCCCTGAAACTACTCCAGTGTCTGAGAGTCACGGACGCTCCTCACTTTTATGGCCTGCCATCCCTCGAGAGGACCTTGCGGGGGATGACCCACCTCACGGCGTGTCCGGGGTGGAGCGCACACTCTCCTCTCACGAAGCCACTCGACATTTGTGGGAAATACTTGTCAGGTCTCCTCGAAGTAAGTAAAAATAGCCACTGACTATAAATAGCAATAATACAACCCTAGATCATCAGTTCAGTTCAGTCGCTCAGTCGTGTCCAGCTCTTTGCGACCCCATGAATTGCAGCACACCAGGCCTCCCTGTCTATCACCAACTCCCGGAGTTCACTCAGACTCATGTCCATCGAGTCAGTGATGCCATCCAGCCATCTCATCCTCCGTCGTCCCCTTCTCCTCCTGCCTTCAATCTTTCCCAGCATCAGGGTCTTTTCCAAGGAGTCAGTTCTTCCCATCAGGTGGTCAAAGTATTGGAGTTTCAGCTTCAACATCAGTCCTTCCAATGAACACTCAAGACTGATCTCATTTAGGATGGACTCGGATCTCCTTGCAGTCCAAGGGACTCTCAAGAGTCTTCTCCAACACCACAGTTCAAAAGCATCAATTCTTCAGTGTTCAGCTTTCTTCACGGTCCAACTCTCATATCCATATATGACCACTGGAAAAATGATAGCCTTGACTAGATGGACCTTTGTTGTAAAAGTAATGTCTCTGCTTTTGAATATGCTGTCTAGGTTGGTCATAACTTTTCTTCCAAGGAATAAGCGTCTTTTAATTTCATGGCTGCAGTCACCACCTGCAGTGATTTTGGAGCCCCCCAAAAATAAAGTCTGACACTGTTTCCACTGTTTCCCCATCTATTTGCCATGAAGTGATGGGACCAGATGCCATGATCTTCGTTTTCTGAATGTTGAGCTTTAAGACAACTTTTTCACTCTCCTCTTTCACTTTCATCAAGAGGCTTTTTAGTTCCTCTTCACTTTCTGCCATAAGGATGGTGTCATCTGCAAATCTGGGGTTATTGATAGTTCTCTCAGCAATCTTGATTCCAGCTTGTGCTCCTTTCAGCCCAGCATTTCTCATGATGTACTCTGTATATAAGTTAAATAAGCAGGGTGACAGTTTACAGCCTTGACGGACTCCTTTTCCTAAAGCTATTCACTTGATCACTCAGTGTGTGCCAGGCACAATATGAAGTGCATTGTGGGTGCTACTGTATTTAATGTATATTATTACTGTTTATGTTGTTGTTGGCCAGTCGCTCAGTTGTGTCTGACTCTCTGTGACCCCATGAATTGTAGCATGCCAAGCTTCCCTGACCTTCACTATGTCCTGGAGTATTGTTTATGGCTCATCATGATTAAATGTTTTAATGATTTTTATTAGCAAATGTGTAAGTAAGGTTACTTGTATGAATAAACTCATTTTTAAGAAAAGTAAGACTTACACTTAATTAAGCCCCTTTATTTGGGTAACTTGTTTATTTGTGTTTATTAATCCTTTTGTAAATCATACTTCAGTTGATATTATCTAGGATTTGTTTCCAAAAGTACATCTTACTTTTTTAAAAAAATTTAAATACTCTCAGGTATCCTATAAAATTTAATGTGACTATAATGTAAAATTTGTTATAGTCACTTTAATGAAATATTTTTTGAGTAGTTATAAATACTGAAAAGGAGCAAAGTGTCACTATATTAATTATTTCATGTTTATGGAGTGGTAAACAGCAACCCATTCCAGTGTTCTAGCCTGAAAAATTCCATGGACAGAGGAGCCTGGTGGGCTAAAGTCATGGGGTCACAGAGTTGGACATGACTAAACATACACACACACACATATCTCATATTTAAAGGTGTCTGTGGTCAGAAATATATGAAATTTTAGAATAGATATGTTAAGAAAATACTTACCGTAATGTTTTTTAAAATGTCAGCTCTTCCAATGCTTTTAATATAATTCAGTCTACAAGTATTCATTGGAAGGACTGATGCTGAAGCTGAAAGTCCATTACTTTGGCCACCTGATGCGAAGAACTGACTCTTTTGAAAATACCCTGATGCTGGGAAAGTTTGAAGGCAGGAGGAGAAGGGGATGACAGAGGATGAGATGGTTGGATGGCATCACCGACTCAATGGACATGAGTTTGAGTAAACTCTGGGAGTTGGTGATGGACAGGGAGGCCTGGCATGCTACAGTCCATGGGGTTGCAAGGAGTTGGACACGACTGAGTGACTGTACTGAACTGACTTACAAGTATCTAATTTATAGCTTTATTTGTAATGCAATGTATAAATACTCCATTTAGCAACCTTTTGGAACGCATCACCTCTATGAGGTGATTCTGTCAGTTTCAAATCAGGGATAGGTGAGGACTTGCTACAGCAGTAACTGAAGAAATATTTTGCTGTTTATATTTAGAAACCGTCAGAAGTGCTTTTTGTTTGTAAAAGCTGTATAAGAGGAGAGACTTCAGATCACACTTGTGTTTCAAACACCTGAAATTAAAATGAGCTTCTATGTTATTGAAAAACAAAAAGGTTTAGCTCTAGGTAAGAAGTCAAGGCAAAAAGAAAATAATTTCATTCTAAGCTCAGTTGTATTTGGGTTTGTGAAAATCAGCCCAGCTAAGGAATAGATTAAAAGTATGATCCTTGTTTTATGAAAACCTTATTAACAAAGTTTTGAAATAAACAGAGAAATGCGTTTTATCTTCATGTCAATATAACATCTTGGGAAGAAAATCTTTATCTTTACATTAATGACAGGACAGTAATACATATTTAATCTTATTTGGGTTCTTCTGCTTACTTAACTAGCTAAACAGGTTTCTTTATTTTACTACTGACTAAATTGATCTTTTAAAAAGTAAAATAATGCTTATGTGAATGGACATTGAAACAAAGTCATTGTTGATCCAAATGATTTGCTTCATAGTTTTTCACTAATTAAAGCTGATTCCTTTTCATATGAGAACTACAATTCATTATTAGATATTTTGTTTCTGCGCAGTGCAATTTGAATGCGAGTATTTGCCTTTTGTGGTTGAGAAATGAGGCTTTTAGACTAAGCATGATTCATTATGATAGCTAAATGTGATAATTAAATCCTTAAAAATTATATATGAAGTCCAATTCCGGGTATCTGACAGTAAGTCAAGTTGAAAGGAGATACTATTTAAAGTTCTTAACTTGTCCATCATAAGCCAAAACTAAAACCGTGATAATATAGCTCTCTCCAGTGAATCATTCACATTTCTTACTTCTGAAAATATCCCCTTAAAATATTAAGCTTTTAATTGTGGAAAAACTTAAACATACACATACGCAGGAAGAATAGTCACATAGCAGTCACCTGTAGCTTATTATCCCCTGGGCAGACTTATGTCATTTTTAGACACACTATATAATTATTTGGTTTATGAAAGTTCTAATTTAAGTCAGAATCCCCAAGTTTTCTTACAAATAAATTGCTTTTGTTAAGTAAGCTATACCTAACATGATTTATTGGAGAAGGCAATGGCAACCCACTCCAGTACTCTTGCCTGGAAAATCCCATAGACAGAGGAGCCTGGTAGGCTTCAGTCCATGAGGTCTCGAAGAGTCAGACACGACTGAGTGACTTCACTTTTACTTTTCACTTTCATGCACTGGAGAAGGAAGTGGAAACCCACTCCAGTGTTCTTGCCTGGAGAATCTCAGGGACGGAGGAGCCTGGTGGGCTGCCGTCTATGGGGTCACACAGTCGGACATGACTGATGTGACTTAGCAGCAGCAGCAGCAACATGATTTATATTTTATGCTTTTTTTTTTTTTTAAACTAAACTTCTTTGTTGCATGAGCTAAAAAGAATCCAAACTAAAAAGTAGTCTCTAAGACAAAATGGCTTACTGTGCTGAGTAAAAGCATTGAGTTCTTGGGTAGATGAATTGAAATACTTTCTGTTGTATTAGATAGCAATTGGTTTTGACTGCTTTGACTCACAAGTGTTTCCTTTGTAATATATTGGCACCTAAAAATAGCATTCTTTTTTTTTTTTTTTGGTATGGTAATATGAGTTTCCATGTTACTCTTTCCATACATTTCACCCTCTCCTCCCCTCTCCCATGTCCATAAGTCTATTCTCTCTGTTTGTTTCTCTATTGCTGCCCTATAAATAAATTCTTTAGTACCATTTTTCTAGATTCCATGTATATGTGTTAGAATACAATAGTTATCTTTCTCTTTCTGACTTACTTCACTCAGTATAATAGACTTTGGGTTCATCCACCTCATTAGAACTGACTCAAATGTGTTCATTTTTTATGGCTGAATAATATTCCATTGTGTATATGTACCACAACTTCTTTATCCATTCATCTGTTGATGGACATCTAGGTTGCTTCCATGTTCTAGCTATTGTAAATACTGCTGCAATGAAATGGGATACATGTGTCTTTTTCAGTTTTGGTTTCCTCAGGTTATCTGCCTAGGAGTAGGATTGCTTGGTCATATGGTGATTTTATTCCTAGTTTTTTAAGGAATCTCCATACTACCTTCCATAGTGGCTGTATCAGTTTACATTCCCACCAACAGTGCAAGAGTGTTCCCTTTTCTCCACTCCCTCTCCAGCATTTATTGTTTGTAGACTTTTTGATGATGGCCATTCTGATTGGTGTGAGGTGCTATCTCACTGTAGTTTTGATNGGAGTTGGACACGACTGAGTGACTGTACTGAACTGACTTACAAGTATCTAATTTATAGCTTTATTTGTAATGCAATGTATAAATACTCCATTTAGCAACCTTTTGGAACGCATCGCCTCTATGAGGTGATTCTGTCAGTTTCAAATCAGGGATAGGTGAGGACTTGCTACAGCAGTAACTGAAGAAATATTTTGCTGTTTATATTTAGAAACCGTCAGAAGTGCTTTTTGTTTGTAAAAGCTGTATAAGAGGAGAGACTTCAGATCACACTTGTGTTTCAAACACCTGAAATTAAAATGAGCTTCTATGTTATTGAAAAACAAAAAGGTTTAGCTCTAGGTAAGAAGTCAAGGCAAAAAGAAAATAATTTCATTCTAAGCTCAGTTGTATTTGGGTTTGTGAAAATCAGCCCAGCTAAGGAATAGATTAAAAGTATGATCCTTGTTTTATGAAAACCTTATTAACAAAGTTTTGAAATAAACAGAGAAATGCGTTTTATCTTCATGTCAATATAACATCTTGGGAAGAAAATCTTTATCTTTACATTAATGACAGGACAGTAATACATATTTAATCTTATTTGGGTTCTTCTGCTTACTTAACTAGCTAAACAGGTTTCTTTATTTTACTACTGACTAAATTGATCTTTTAAAAAGTAAAATAATGCTTATGTGAATGGACATTGAAACAAAGTCATTGTTGATCCAAATGATTTGCTTCATAGTTTTTCACTAATTAAAGCTGATTCCTTTTCATATGAGAACTACAATTCATTATTAGATATTTTGTTTCTGCGCAGTGCAATTTGAATGCGAGTATTTGCCTTTTGTGGTTGAGAAATGAGGCTTTTAGACTAAGCATGATTCATTATGATAGCTAAATGTGATAATTAAATCCTTAAAAATTATATATGAAGTCCAATTCCGGGTATCTGACAGTAAGTCAAGTTGAAAGGAGATACTATTTAAAGTTCTTAACTTGTCCATCATAAGCCAAAACTAAAACCGTGATAATATAGCTCTCTCCAGTGAATCATTCACATTTCTTACTTCTGAAAATATCCCCTTAAAATATTAAGCTTTTAATTGTGGAAAAACTTAAACATACACATACGCAGGAAGAATAGTCACATAGCAGTCACCTGTAGCTTATTATCCCCTGGGCAGACTTATGTCATTTTTAGACACACTATATAATTATTTGGTTTATGAAAGTTCTAATTTAAGTCAGAATCCCCAAGTTTTCTTACAAATAAATTGCTTTTGTTAAGTAAGCTATACCTAACATGATTTATTGGAGAAGGCAATGGCAACCCACTCCAGTACTCTTGCCTGGAAAATCCCATAGACAGAGGAGCCTGGTAGGCTTCAGTCCATGAGGTCTCGAAGAGTCAGACACGACTGAGTGACTTCACTTTTACTTTTCACTTTCATGCACTGGAGAAGGAAGTGGAAACCCACTCCAGTGTTCTTGCCTGGAGAATCTCAGGGACGGAGGAGCCTGGTGGGCTGCCGTCTATGGGGTCACACAGTCGGACATGACTGATGTGACTTAGCAGCAGCAGCAGCAACATGATTTATATTTTATGCTTTTTTTTTTTTTTAAACTAAACTTCTTTGTTGCATGAGCTAAAAAGAATCCAAACTAAAAAGTAGTCTCTAAGACAAAATGGCTTACTGTGCTGAGTAAAAGCATTGAGTTCTTGGGTAGATGAATTGAAATACTTTCTGTTGTATTAGATAGCAATTGGTTTTGACTGCTTTGACTCACAAGTGTTTCCTTTGTAATATATTGGCACCTAAAAATAGCATTCTTTTTTTTTTTTTTTGGTATGGTAATATGAGTTTCCATGTTACTCTTTCCATACATTTCACCCTCTCCTCCCCTCTCCCATGTCCATAAGTCTATTCTCTCTGTTTGTTTCTCTATTGCTGCCCTATAAATAAATTCTTTAGTACCATTTTTCTAGATTCCATGTATATGTGTTAGAATACAATAGTTATCTTTCTCTTTCTGACTTACTTCACTCAGTATAATAGACTTTGGGTTCATCCACCTCATTAGAACTGACTCAAATGTGTTCATTTTTTATGGCTGAATAATATTCCATTGTGTATATGTACCACAACTTCTTTATCCATTCATCTGTTGATGGACATCTAGGTTGCTTCCATGTTCTAGCTATTGTAAATACTGCTGCAATGAAATGGGATACATGTGTCTTTTTCAGTTTTGGTTTCCTCAGGTTATCTGCCTAGGAGTAGGATTGCTTGGTCATATGGTGATTTTATTCCTAGTTTTTTAAGGAATCTCCATACTACCTTCCATAGTGGCTGTATCAGTTTACATTCCCACCAACAGTGCAAGAGTGTTCCCTTTTCTCCACTCCCTCTCCAGCATTTATTGTTTGTAGACTTTTTGATGATGGCCATTCTGATTGGTGTGAGGTGCTATCTCACTGTAGTTTTGATTTGCATTTCTCTAATAATGACTGATGTTGAGCATCTCTTCATGTGTTTGTTAGCCCTCTGTATGTCTTCTCTGGAGAAATGTCTGTTTAGGTCTTTTTCCCACTTTTTTATTATGGGGTTTTTTTTTCTGGTATTGAATTGTATGAGCTGCTTGTGTATTTTGGAAATAAATCCTTTGTCCAGTTGTTTCATTTGCTATTATTTTCTCCCATTCTGAGGATTGTGTTTTCACATTGCTTATAGTTTCCTTTGCTGCGCAAAAGCTTTTAAGTTTAATCAGGTCCCACCTGTTTACTTTTGTTTTTATTTCCATTACTCTAGGAGGTGGATCATAGATGATCTTGCTTTGATTTATGTCATCGAGTGTTCTGCCTATGTTTTCCTCTAAGAGTTTTATAGTTTCTGGTCTTAGATTTAGGTCTTTAATTTATTTTGAGTTTATCTTTGTGTATGGTGTTAAGAAGTGTTCTAGTTTCCATTCTTTTACATGTGGCTATCCAGTTTTCCCAGCACCATTTACTGAAGAGGCTGTCTTTGCCCCATTGTATATTCTTGCCTCCTTTTTAAAAAATAAGGTACCCATAAGTGCATGGGTTTATCTCTGGGTTTCTATCTTGTTCCATTGGTCTATATTTCTGTTTTGTGCCAGTACCAAACTATCTTGATGACTGTAGCTTTGTAATATAATCTGAAGTCAGGAAAGTTGATTCCTCCAGATTCATTCTTCTTTTTCAAGACTGCTTTGGCTATTCAGGGTCTTTTATGTTTCCATATGAATTGTGAAATTTTTTCGTTCTAGCATTCTTTTTCAAAATTAAAATTTTGTGAATTGTGAAGTGATCTTTTGTCACTTTGAATTTTTTTTTTTGTTATTGTTAATATGTTTGCTTGAATTGAAAGCTGTGAGGATTGTTATTCAGTGTCAGCAAATATTTATTGAACACCTATGTGGGGGACATTATATGATTTACACAGACATGTTTCAAAAGAGTCTGTAACATATTTTAAAGGATTTTCTAAATCAGATGGAAGGACTTTTTCCTCAAACGGCAGTCTCTTAACTCGCTACGTTCATTCCGGTTCAGCTTCTCAGATAAGGGTTTGTTGCTGTTCAGTCGTTAAGTCATGTTTGACTCTGTGACTCTATGGACTGCAGCCTGCCAGGCTCCTCTCTCTTCCACTATCTCCCGGAGTTTGTTCAGATTCATGTCCATTGAGTAGGTGATGCCATTCAACCATCTCATCCTCTCGTCCCCTTCTCCTTTTGCTTCAGTCTTTCCCAGCATCAGGGTCTTTTCCAATGAATCGGCTCAACTCAGGTGGCCAAAGTGTTGGAGCTTCAACATCAGTCCTTCCAATGAATATTCAGGATTGATTTCCTTTAGGCTTGACTGGACTGATCTCCTTACAGTCCAAGGGACTCTCAAGAGTCTTCTTCAACACCACAGTTCAAAAGCATCAATTCTTTGGCGCTCAGTCTTCTTTATGATCCAATTCTCACATCAGTACACAGCTACTAGAAAAACCACGGCTTTGACTATACAGACCTTTGCCCAGAAAAGGGGAGATAGCCTCAAATAAGAAACATTTCTTTTGTTGTTATTGATAGAAATGTATTAAATCCTTCAGATATGTGGGAGATAAAAAGCTGACAGCCAATGATTTAAATAATTAATATATATTTAGATATAGAATAGGAATCTAAGATGGCTTATCAGTGGAGAAACTTTATATTTGAACCATAATTCTAGAAACCTAGCCTAACTCTGGTGGTTAGTAAGAGTTCTGTATAGCTAACAAATGTCTAAGTATACTTTTCAACAAGGTATTTATAAACTGAACTCTTACTTCAAAAGGATATTATAATACTTGAAATATGTTATGAGCATATTTTAAATCACACAATCTCCTAGGAGTATACTACACATGCTTTGTACAAATTCCAAAGGAAAAAAGGTTTATTTGAAGAATGTTTACTTGTGATGTAATACACATAATGAAAATTTACCTTCTGCACCATTTTTAAATGTATAAACTGAGAATAGGATAATATACGAATACTTTACGTGGTTAGGGTTCAGCTCAGACGAGTCAGCAGAAAGGTATATATTTAGCCTCTAAGAGTAAAGCTGCCCCTGAATTGTGTGCATTTGCTCTTCAGGTCATCACATCCTTCTACGTGGAGCGAGGAGGAAATGCAATGTCCTTCATGGGAAAAGGTGTCACAAAGAGCACCGTTCTCTGCCTGCTCCACTTGTCGCACGAGATGATGGCCCAGGCCCAGAGCTCGGTGAGCGCACTCGCACCCGTCTGTCTTCCCGTGGTTGCCAGGAAAGGGTGTGCTGTGCTTGATGGATTTCAGGCCTGTCTGATTACTCAAGAAAAATGTCTTCTGATATCTCCTTTTTAGGAGACAAAAATGATTTTTAACTAGGCAGTTTCTTAGAAGCTGTATATTATACAAATCTGAATTTTACTTTTTTATTTTGCTTGAAATCTACATGCACTGGAGAACTGCATTTTTGTCTAAATTACGTGGAAAATAGCAGTTCTGAAGAAAAAAGAGATGTGTAACTTCTTAAGGAGGAGCTGAGACTTTTGTTTGTTGTATGTTGGCTAAATAATGAATTAAAGCCAAGTCTTAAGTAAAGATTTTTACTTTGTTTTGCTTTTCAAAATTCAGATATTTTAAACTCTGTTTTTTTTCCTTAGAAACTTACCTAGTGTGTTTCTCTTCCCTTTTTCCATTCTAGGAGTGGATGTCACTTTGGTTCTTGCCTTTGGGGAATCAGAGTGAAGACCATGCTCCCACTCAGCAGGGATTGGCTTGGCTGATTCCACTGTGGGTTGACCGAGACCCAGAGGTCAGTGTGAAGGAGAATCGAGTCTCTTATGTGTGGATTAGAGAACAGATGAAGCAAAACACACATGTATATACATGTTCATATTTTCCAAAATGAGATTATTTTAGTGACTAAACCTTAAGCTGTATTTACCCTATCTTGAGCAGGTTGGGCTGCGTAATCAGACACCATAGACTGGTTAGCTTGAACAAAGATACTTATTTTCTCACACGTCTGGAGGCGGGAAGTTGATGAGGTTGTCTACCCATGTGGTCTGGTCTGGCAAGGACTCTTTCTGGCTTTCATGTGGCTCCCTTTTCACTTCAGGCTCATAGCACCTTATCTCTCTTCCTCTTCTTATAAGGCCACCAGTACTGTCAGATTAGGACCTGATCCTCATGGCCTCATTTAACCTTAATCGTCTCCTGAAAAGCCCTATCCTCAGATACACTGGGGGTTAGGGCTTCCACATACCAAATTTGGGGGTACATATTCAGTTGATGGCACCCCCATATTCAGCCAAATTCAGAGTGCAGATTAAAAATAGAAAGAGGAAGTATTATAAAATCTGTCAATCAGATTTATAAAGAACCGTGAAAAAATTATTGGAGAAGTCCAGCCATTTTTGAACAGTTCAGAGGAATAGTGGCCAAGTGACATTTGAGTATCATTTAATGGAATTATAACACTACACTGCAGTGTGTTATATTAATGAGTTTTCCTGTTTTGCCATTTGTCTACTGATCTTATTTTTTTAAACCACTTTATTGAGGTATGGTTGCCATACAAAATTCTGTACATATTTAATGTGTGCAATTTCATGAATTTTGTTTCATTTTGTCTTCTATACTGTTTGTTTTTGTGATTAGGACACTNTTAATGAGTTTTCCTGTTTTGCCATTTGTCTACTGATCTTATTTTTTTAAACCACTTTATTGAGGTATGGTTGCCATACAAAATTCTCTACATATTTAATGTGTGCAATTTCATGAATTTTGTTTCATTTTGTCTTCTATACTGTTTGTTTTTGTGATTAGAACACTTACCGTAAGATCTACCCTCTTAGCAAATTTTTGAGTATATGTTAATAATGTCTTGTGCTTAGTTGCTCATTCGTGCCCAACTGTTTGTGACTCCATGGACTGTAGTGCGCCGGCTCCTCTGTCCATGCGGATTCTCCAGGCAAGGATACTAGAGTGGATTGCCATGCCCTCCTCCAGGGGATCTTTCCAACCCAGGTCTCCCACATTGCAGGGAGATTCTTTACCATCTGAGCCATCAGGGAAGCCCATATATATTAAAAATATGTAGTGTTAGCAGCTAGAGGCACATTCTTTAGCCACATTGAACTTGGACTTGTTGCTTCACCGTGTTGTGACTGCATTGCCTTTTGTTACCCTGTGGTTATCACAGGGAAGCTCTATTTTGTAATTAGAATTTGGAAGTTCACCAAAATACATAGCTTGAGCAGCAGGAGTACTGTGGCAAACATATTATATCGTATCCATCTTACTTGAAACATTTTTCTTTTAAAATAATTTTGGGAAAAATACTAAGTGCCTTATAAAAAGATAATTCAGTATTTCTTTTTGAAAAGAAATTTCAAAGAAGTTTAAACTGTTCGTTTGAAAGAAACACTGAAAAATTAAGGAAGGTGGAACAAAATAATAGTATCCTCTTAAAAATGAGAAATAAACAAGAATCATGTTCATAAAAGATGTGTAGGCACTGTATGCTTTCCCTCGAAAAAGGGTTTTGAACTGTGCTTTTTTAGTCTTCTTATTTATACCTGGTTTTGACTTTTTGTGATATTTGCTTTTATTATTAGGTATAGAATTTTTATTCCTTCATAGATTTATAGTACAGTATTCCTTGTGTCTTATAATTTAGGATTGCCAAGACAATGTCATAAGAATATGGTATTTTATGTACCAGAAAGATTAAGAATTCATGTTATGGAATCAGGTTTTTTTATTTCACAATGTTTTCTCTAATTTGACCAGGTGAGGTTCACTTCATTGGGATTAGGATCAGCACTAACCACCCTTGAAACTGGCTGTGTGGCCTTGGCAAACAGTTGTCAAAACATTTCTGGTGGGCTCTGGGGAACGGTGGTGAACATTCTTCTGGACCAGTCGGAATGCAGCATGGTGCGCCGGGAGGTAAGCCTGTCTATGTAGTTCTTCCTTCCTGTTTCCCTTGGAAATCTGTTGTGAATGTTCTTATAAACCATTCTCTCTGTTCACCACAGTGGACTGACTGCTGACCCTTGTCTCTTCTGCCTGCGAAAAACCCAAGTTAAGTGGTTGTAGAGAACAGAATGGTATTGATTCACAGTAAAACCTGGAGTCTTTTGCTCTGAAAGATCAAAGCAGCATTGAGTCTGTTTTAATATGGACTCTTCTACTTTATTATACGTTGAAAAGTAGTTCACAGGGAAAAAATTATATTATCTCAGTATGCAAGTTTATAAAGCTTTACTCAAGATAAGGAGCTGTCAAAATACTCATAACATGTAAAGAGGAAAAGTCAATGCTATTTTAATTCTCTCTAGACAGTTTGTGATTTTCTTTACTGCTGCTTTTATCAGAGATGATTGACGTAGACCATTTTAGAAACAGTAATCCAATAGTGCTTAGAGACTTGTAAAGAAAACATCTGCTCCCAGGCCCACCATTAGCCAGTTTCCAGTTCCAAAATCCAAAGGTTGTAGTTTTCTTGTTAACTTGTTTCTTGATAGTAATGCTTAAACGGATAGCTTCTTCTTGAAGCTGTTAAGATTATCTGTTGGCCTCGTGAAGAGGGTTGAAAATTTCCCTCCCTCTGATCCCCTGTTACTCTGGTTGTTCTCCTGTTATAATGTAATCTTTGACTGAATAGGTAATCAGTGTTCATATTAGTGTGATTATTTAACTTGGCTGTCTTCAGGACCTAGGTCAAGTTGGATTTTTGTAGTTTGTGTTTCTAATTTGCCATTTCTTATTGAGAGGAACTTAGGTAGAAAGAGAGGAGGAGAGAGGTGTGTGTATGTGATCTGTAAGAGAGTAATAGAAACAGGAAATGTGTTTCTTAAATGCTGCCAGGATAGTTTCTGTTTTACATATCATTTTTTGGAAAGACAACATTCTGAAATAGGAAAAAATATCTTTCCTGATGAAGTAGTTTCTCCCCCTGTTACAGCAGTTGGGGAGGTCTCATGATGACCTCTTAGCATGTTCAGCTGACCAGGGATATGCTTTTTTTGTTATTCAATTACAGTATATTGGTTATTTCAGACATGACAACAAGATGGCAGTATTGACATTTTTTTTCCCTTTAATTTCAGGCTGCATTTATTTTTCAGAATCTCCTTGTAATTCCAATGCCTTCAGTAATTATAAAGGATTATACTTGGCAGGTAGGTGCCTTTAAACAGTTATCAGCCTTGTAGATCTTTGAGATTAATTGATGATAGAGTTTCAGCATATATGTTTTTATATTGGTATATATTTCCTTAGTGATGAAACTTCGTACAAGCCAACAGGATCCCTTAAAAGAGAATATAGAGATCTTTTTATTCTTGATCATATTTGCCAGTTCTCTATGGTGTTAAAAATAATTTTAAGCAGAAATAATAATCATTAGTGTGGTGTTTACTATGTTCTAGGCACTCTTCTAGAAGCATTACAAATATCGACCTGTATAATGGTTTGAGTTGTGAACCATTATTCTCCTCATTTTGTAGAATGAGAAAATTTAGCACGAAGAGTTTAAGTAGTTTGCCCTACATCACACCCTTTTGCTTTCAGTCCAGCCAGTTTCTCTTTCCCACTGACTATATTGTTTCTCTAATAATAAGCAGATTTGTTTGTAGTTAAATATACATTGATCTTAACATCTACTTTTCTGTGTTAGTACACAGTGACATAATTTAACCTTTCTTTGGTTTCTGTTGGATTAATTTTCTGTTTCATATTCTAAATGTCAAGTCAGTAAATAGTTTTAGCCGACTTTTTTATAGCCTGCTGCTTTTTAGATGTTTTGGAAGATAGAGAAGTGCTGTCTGTGGGGAGACAGGACGTGCTCTTCTGCCCTGTTCCTTATCCGCGTCCTCATCCCGTGTGTGGATGCATCACACTGTGGCACCTCATACCCCAGGATCTTAGGTCTAAGATTCCTTTTTCAGTTTTCGTTAGAATACATCTTCAGGGGAGTCACTGAATCTAGTTGAGCTGTATTGAGGGCAGCTTTATGGGCACTCAGGTGGTTGTTAAGGCCTGGATCTCCTTTAACTCTTGGAAAGTTTATTTTTCCAGACTTTGCAAACCTTGTAACACTGCCAGTTATTGAATATCCCAGGCAGGTTTTGCCCTGACTCCTCTTGTTTGTTTAACAGGCCTTCTGATAATGGTTGTTATTCACAGTCTATGTTGTAGTAAACCCATAGGAGAAAAACTAGAGAAGAATATACAGGATTAATATTTATATTAACAGTGTAGTGATTTTAATGCCTATTATCCAGTAACCAGATTTTAAAATGTGTTGTTTTTGGCTCAAATGCATATAATCTGTTCTCTCGTTGTTAACCTAGTGACACTTTTATACTATAATCTTATTGATGTTCTGCCAGTGAATTTTTTAAAAAATAATTGAAATATAATGCAAAGGCAAAATAATAAGTTTTCTTGGTTTTGTTAAATAGAACAGAACTGTGTTCTGTATTATAATAGAGAACCATGTGTAGAAGTTCACATTTTTTTTCTAATTAGTTAAATAGTCTGCTGGTGATGCTGGTGATGTGCTTAGTGCAGCTTTTTGGTTTTGTTGTTATTCTCTAGTTCTTTATCACAGAATTAGTTTTCTATTAAAAAGTTGAAAACAGTGGTTTATGTATGATTTCACAGAGTCTTCTGCTCTGCCTCTGTTGGCTAGAATCAAAGATATTTTGGGAGCTACTCTAAAATATAGTACTTGATGATGAAACTTCTGCTAGTCTTAAGCAAAATTTTAAGTCTAATTTTTTGGGGGCATTTTTAATGTGCGCTCATTTTCTTCCTGTCTTTTTTTTGATCCGTTTTGGTTATTAGTTTTTGTTTTTNAGAATCAAAGATATTTTGGGAGCTACTCTAAAATATAGTACTTGATGATGAAACTTCTGCTAGTCTTAAGCAAAATTTTAAGTCTAATTTTTTGGGGGCATTTTTAATGTGCGCTCATTTTCTTCCTGTCTTTTTTTTGATCCGTTTTGGTTATTAGTTTTTGTTTTTAAGTGTCCTCAGTTGGCAATATAAGTAGTTGGTAATCTAGTATTTATCCTCCAGTTTTTTTTTTTTTTATTTTAATTTTAATTTTTTCATCTCAGGTGTACATGAGTTCCCAATCTTGAACCCCCGCCCCCAACTCCCTATCCTCCAGTTTTAAAAAGTCTGTGCTGTGCTAAGTCACTTCAGTCAGGTCTGACTCTTTGTGACCCCATGGACTGTAGCCCTCCAGTCTCCTCTGTCCTTGGGATTGATTCTCCAGGCAAGAATACTGAAGTGGGTTGCCATGGGCTCCTCCAGGGGTGTTTGTCCCCCAATTTTTAAAAAGTTTACTGGTGCTTTAAATATCAATGTGGAAACAACTGCTCTAGTAAGGAAGAAAGATGATCTTCACATGTAGACAATGGAATTTTATAATCTCCAAGAAGTGTGCCCTCTACCATTTCACTACAGCCAAGAAAGAAGATGCTCCTTTTTCAGTGCTTTAAAATTAAAGTTTTTTTGGTGAAATTATGAATAATAATCTTATTCAACAAGATGTTTCATTTACTTGTCTTGATTACATTTCGAAATGTTCTGGGGGATGTAGCAGGAAGTAGCACTAGTATCTAGATGCTCATGATTTCCAAGAAGAGGTCACTGCTTCTGTGCACTCTTGGTGGATGTAGGTAGACTGTCTGCAGATGTGTTCATGTCTGTTGTATAGGGATGGCCAACTCACTTATAGTTGTAGTATGTACCCTTTTCATATTTAATGGGAGAGTTAGTGCATATTTTCATTTTCTATTGTGTTCATCATAAATCATTATGGGTATTGATTTCACAAAACAGTGAATGCTTCATGTCAGAGAAACAATTTCATTTTAATTGAATTCTTAACTTGTAGTTAGGAATTTCTTATGTAATTAAGGTCATTTTTTTCAATTTATACATTACATTATAGCATTTTACAAGTTTGTATAAAGCAAAATAATTCCTTTTTCTTCTTGAAAACATTCTTCTCTTATGTAATTTTGTTTTGCTTTAGTTTCTTTTGAATCATAGCTAGTGGGTATGTTAGTACCATGACATACTGAAGGTAAGAGGTTTAATTTTAATCATATCCTTAAAGAGAAGAGTTAATGGAGAAACTCATCTTAATGTAATTCTACCTTTAACTCTTACTTCATCTTCCTGAATAGTACGTTTTAAAGGTTCATCTTTCCTTGGTGATCAGGGGTCATGAGAAGTCGGGCACATATGCAAATTTCATAGTTCATGTTATATTTGCAGACTTTGCCTGTTGGCATTTAGCTTTTTATTTTTTGTTTTTATTTTTCTCTCTCTTATGTTCTGTTTTAAAAGTCTGAACTATATTATCATTTTCAGAAAAATAGAAATAGTTTTGAACTCGGTTCAGTTCAGTCACTTAGTCGTGTCCGACTCTTTGCGATCTCATGGACTGCAGCACCCAGGCCTCCCTGTCCATCTAGTGATATGATAATTAGCATACTTTAAACTGATCCTTGGCATACTTTTAACTGATTGCTTGGTTTTAGCCATTTCGATATTCCAGGAAAAGTCGTGAGTGGCACCTCAAAAAATTATTAAAAAAAAAAAGTGCAAAGAGATTAAAAGTATGCAATGGTAGATTCTTCTCAGCCTTCTGCTTGGAAATGTGTGTGTGTTTGTGCACACGCATATGTTTATGTTTGTGTTAGCATGCACACATGTGAAATGCCCTTGGAAGTAGGGTTCACTCAATGGAAAATAAAGTGACAACAGATTTTACTGTGGATATTAATGAGCGTTTTCACTTTATCTAGCTTACTGATAGGCACAAAAATAATTTTGAATAAAATAACTTGGATCACGTTGTTTCAGATATTTTAATACAAATCATTTCATTGTTTTGTGTGGGTTGCAACACACTACTTTTACTGTATTTGTGGCTGAAGTACATAATTACTTGATTAGAGCTGTACCATTTTGTGGAAACGTTTTAAACTAAGTGGCCCCTCAAGAGAGACTAGATCAGCTCTCTGCCTTTAGTGGATTTTTTGACAGCAGAGAGCTGGATTAACTTTCCAGGTCAGGGTCAGGCTGGTGTATGTGTGGAAGGATAGAGAGAAGTGAAGGAGTGTAGTAGCATTTGTTTCCTTAAGGGGGCTGTGGGGAGACAGTGAGTCTTTTTGAAGAAATTATGTAGTAAATTCCTATCTCTCTCTCTCCTTCTTTTCCTACAGGGCCCCTGTGTCCATGATGAGGACTCTGGCCTGTCTCTCATAGGAAAACCTGCCCTCCAGGCTCTTTTATACCACTGCCATTTTTATGAACATTTGAATCAGATGGTAAAACATTGTTACCTGGGACGGTATGCATTTGATTTCAGTTTTTCAGCTCTTAATGGAGCTCCTGAAGGCAATGATTTAAATGGTAAGTGTATTATGTTTATATTTTTAATAAAATATATTTCTTAAATTTTGTTTAAAACCTTTGTGTTGGTTACAAAGTATTTGAAAACAATGAAAAATACCAGGAAAACATTCATATCTATTCCTACTACCCAGGGGTTGCCAGGGTTGCATTTAGGGTATATATTTCCTTCCAGTCTTCTTTCTCTGTATAGCTTTTGTTTGTTTTATATAATTGTGTTCATATCTTATGTACATTTTTTTATTTCCTCCTTTCACTGAACGTTGCCTAAGCATTTTTCTATGTTATAAATTCTTCATGAAAACCATTTTTGACATCTTATTAATGTTTCATAAGTTATTTCATGCCCTTCAGTAAAATTTTATAGTTTTTTCCTCTATTTATGTCTTAAATTTTTTTTGGAAGGCTTTTCTCAGGTAATCAAGAATGAGACTTTTCCTACTAAATTTTCTAATTTGTTTTGCTAATATAGTTAAAACCTGATTTGTCATATTATTCATTTATCAAAATATTTGCTGAAATCTTTCAATTTCTACTTGTTTTTAGATTCTCTTGGATTTCCTAAGTATAAGATATTAGTGCCTATAAATAATAATTGTGTCTCATAAAAATAAATAGCAATTTAATAATGAAAAAATAATGTTAAAATATAAATAATAAAAATTTAAAAAATTTAAATTTTAAAATAATGTTAAAAAACCTTGACATAATTTCCCACAGAAAAGGTTTAAGAGTAGAACAAATAATTCCCAAATATTAACATTTTACTGTATTTGCCCTCCCATGTATATGTATGTACATATAAGAAAAATTTATTTATATGCATATATATATTTTTTTTTTCTGAGCTATTTAAAAGTGAATTGTAAACATGAAACTTTTTTACCCTGAAATACTTAAGTGTAAGTTTCTAATTCACTTTTCTGCTCACTTCCTGGAGAATTAAGAAGAGAATGACATTTGATGAAGTTTCTGAACATTCTAAACAAATGTCCCTGTGGAAAGCTACCCCTTTAATTGTTTGGATTTTCTGTACTGGTGTCACTGGATGCATGGCCCTGGAACCAGCAGCATTGACATCTGCTCCCATCTTGTTAGAAATGCAAATTTATGCACTCCCCACCCCCCACCTTGATTGGGGGAATGGAATCTCTGGGAATAGGACTCAGGAAACCTCTCTAATAAATTAGCTCTCTTTGATTCTTTTACACTTTGAAGTTTGGGAACTGTTGTTCTCCATAAATTATGTTAAACTATAAAGCATAGTTAACTAATTGTTGTTAATTTTTTTTGTGAAACATGCTGTATATATTAATTACAGATGATAAAAATTAGGCATACTTTTTTCTTTAGTTCTGGACTGGTTTCATGTAAGGACTACTCTTCCTGTTAATTTTTAAGATGCCCAGAAGAACGTTCATGTTGACAGTTTTACTGTTGTCACAGGTTTAGATGACTCGTTCAAGTTCTGGAGGGCTCCATCTCGAATGTCCAGTCAAGATCGAGATCCAAGTTCTCTCTCTACCTTGGAAACAATGGTACTTCCAAAAAATGCATAAGTGCTACATTTTGAATTTCTGCAAAAATTTGCATTTATATACTGGAGGGATAAGGATGGATGTGAAGAATCAGGTTATGACCACCATGGCAACTGGGATTTAGCTGAAGTGCTGTCTATCTAGAACTAGGTTCTACCTGGCTCAAATAAGTGTACTAAATATAATTTTATAGATGAATTTTCAGCCTATTTTCTACCTTTTTTTTTTTTTTTTTTTAACAGAAGTTCAAAAGTTTTAAAATATTTATCAGTAGTAGCAGAAGAAAGGGCTTCCTGGGGTAGCACAGTGGTAAAGAACCTGCCTGCCAGTATTATAGGAGATTTGTAAGAGATGTGGGTTTGATCCTGGGGTGGAAAGATCCCCTAGAGAAGGACATGGCAACCCACTCCAGTATTCTTGCCTGGAGAATCCCATGGACAGAGGAGCGTGGTGGCTATAGTCCATGGGGTCATACAGAGTTGGACATGACTGAGCACACAGTAGCTAAAGAAGAGAACAGACCCCATGTGATTAGCAGTGCTTGATTACCCTGAAATTTTGCTTAAGGACCAAACAGTCTGAAGAATGTTGACCCCTTCAGGCGATTCCAGTGTGGTACTGATGACTTTAAACTCATTTCTAAATACTTGCATCAGATAGGAGCTTGTCTTAATTATCTGAAATGCTTGAAATTTATGTATATCTGCCTGCCTTTCTTCCTTTTTATTTATAAGTTGCTTTGTTCTAAAAAGTTTGAGACACTTAAGTGTTTTTAAATAATGACATGCTAGGTTTCATTTGTTTTGGAAGCATACAAAGTCATTCTCAACTGGAAAACATTGCAGTGTATTTTTGGAACAATCGCTGTGTAGTAGAACCAATTAGGAAGGCAAAGGTTTGACTCCACTGCTTCCAGGAGCAAAAATAATATGAGAATTAAATAATTATACAGCAATTAATGAGCTTCACTTCCTGCAGTTTCTCAAGAGAGTGGTACTTTTTGCTAAGTTTTAAATCTCCCTCCCTCCCCCGTTTCCAGACTCAGAAGAGTTTATGTTTAGTGCTAAATTGAACCTTTATTTAGAAAAATAGAATAATTACCCCAATTCTAGTAGGAATGATGCTCTCTTTTGCAAGCTAGAAATAGTATGTATCTTTGTTTCAGTAAGAGAAATAATGATATGACTCAGGGCTAAAGGGAACTATAGTAATTGGCTATTTAAATAGTTCATAGAAGGACAGTGTTAATTATGTGCTTAAAAATAGTAATTCTTAGGTTTACCCTTTTTGTTTAAAGGGCTATAGGCTAACTTTGCAATCTGTATATACTTCAGTTCTTTGTTTATAGAGGTATGTAGTAAATAGTAATTACTCTAAGTAACTTTGAGTTATCTGCTAGCTGCTTGGTAGATAACCAAGTTGTATTTTTTCTATACTAGGAGACTTAAAAAACCCAAAAGCAAACGAAGCTTTTATATTTCTCTATTTTATAATAATATGTAAATATTATAGATTAAGATACTGGTTTTTCTGAGAAACACTTTGTAAATATATCATTTATTATAATAATTAAAATAGAAACACCTCTATTAATCCAGGACAGGGAATCCTGGCATGCTGCAGTCCATGGGGTCACATGACTGAGCAGCTGAACTGAACTATTAATGCAAGTCTTTAACTTGTTTCTGTGAGGATATCACATAGACTTTCACAAGTATATACCAATGAAATCTGTTGTTAAGAATTCTTGTGTATAGTCCTATGTAAAACTTACTTCTCAAAAGACTAATACTACCTGTTAGAATTTTTACAGTCAGCTCTTTCTTTTATGGTTTCCAAATGGAAGCGTTTTGGTGTTGGTAACTTATTTACCAAATTGCTGACTTTTATTCACAAAAAGTAGTCTTAATTACTCCAGTTCTACAAATTGTCTTGTTTTCCTTATCATATAAGGGGTACTATATCTTTTCTTTTTCCAGCAGGAGATGAATGTGGAGAGTTTTTGTTCATTATGTCAGTGTTACTTTAAACCTAAGCAGTCCATACCCAAACCAACTAATGCTTCCTCAGGTATAAGAAAATGTTGAGGTATCAGTTAAATGGCTGTAAATCTTGCTAATAACCTTTCCTGGTTATTTAAATCAGTTTTGTATGTCTTCCAGAATTGAGAAAAGATACAGCTTGTTGATGGGTTTGTTTTTCCACTGTGTCTTTCCAAGGAGGGCATTGTCTTTTGCTGTGGGCCACGCCATTCAGTGCACTGTGGCTGCGCCATTGTCTGGTATTGGTGCCATACTAGGTGCTTGAGTGGTGTTATCTGATGATTATTGGTGTAGGTGACTGCAGCTTGTATGCTTTGTGAGTTACAGATAGAGTAAGGAGTATCATTGTTACCTTGGGGGGTATTGCCCTATAAATAAAGCCTTTTTAGAGGTGGCTTCCTCAACTCACTGTCCCCTTCCCCAGGGCAAGGGTGGTGGTGGGAGAGTCAGGTATCAGTTGTTTTTCCTTTTGGAATCACATTTCTACTTCTCAGAGATATTCGAACTAGATGGGTGTTTATCCCTTGGACATACCAGTGTGTATCAACAGCTTTAACACCAAAGTTTGGTCTTTTCTGTGATCTTGAGCAGAATTATGTCTGTTTATCAGTTTTCAAAGTAAGAACATGTATGTCATTTCCTTTTGAGCTTTTCTTTGTGAAATATGTGATTCTTTCAAATTTTCTGGAGCACTAATTTAAGGAGCACTAGTTTTATTTTAACATTTATAGAGAAATTTTACTCGTGGGTCCTCCTACCCTTTAAAAAACTGAAAATCATTTTTACTATTGGTATTTTACAAAAGAAGAGACGAATGCATGGAATGAGTAAGTGTCTTGTGCAGAGTTCCAGCATTGCTGACTGGTTAAGCATTATTTGAATCCAGAGAAGTTAGCTATAATGTCATGCCCCTTCACCACAAAAAGCAAGTGTGACTAGTGCCGAAATAGATGTGACATTGAGGATGCAGTGAGCTTAGGTGAAAAGGAATGATGAAATGGGAGTGATTTTGTGTGCGAAGTGGCAATTGAAGTGGGTGTTAAAGGATCAACACCTTCTTTTATATTATGTACACATTTACAAGGAGCTAAAAAGATACTCAGATGGTGATTGCAGCCATGAAATTAAAAGACGCTTACTCCTTGGAAGGAAATTTATGACCAACCTAGATAGCATGTTCAAAAGCAGAGACATTACTTTGTCAACAAAGGTCCGTCTAGTCAAGGCTATGGTTTTTCCTGTGGTCATGTATGGATGCGAGAGTTGGACTGTGAAGAAAGCTGAGCGCCGAAGAATTGATGCCTTTGAACTGTGGTGTTAGAGAAGACTCTTGAGAATCCCTTGGACTGCAAGGAGACCAACCAGTCCATTCTGAAGGAGATCAGCTCTGGGATTTCTTTGGAAGGAATGATGCTAAAGCTGAAACTCCAGTACTTTGGCCACCTCATGCGAAGAGTTGACTCATTGGAAAAGACTCTGATGCTGGGAGGGATTGGGGGCAGGAGAAGAAGGGGACAACAGAGGNATGAAATTAAAAGACGCTTACTCCTTGGAAGGAAATTTATGACCAACCTAGATAGCATGTTCAAAAGCAGAGACATTACTTTGTCAACAAAGGTCCGTCTAGTCAAGGCTATGGTTTTTCCTGTGGTCATGTATGGATGCGAGAGTTGGACTGTGAAGAAAGCTGAGCGCCGAAGAATTGATGCCTTTGAACTGTGGTGTTAGAGAAGACTCTTGAGAATCCCTTGGACTGCAAGGAGACCAACCAGTCCATTCTGAAGGAGATCAGCTCTGGGATTTCTTTGGAAGGAATGATGCTAAAGCTGAAACTCCAGTACTTTGGCCACCTCATGCGAAGAGTTGACTCATTGGAAAAGACTCTGATGCTGGGAGGGATTGGGGGCAGGAGAAGAAGGGGACAACAGAGGATGAGATGGCTGGATGGCATCACTGACTCAATGGACATGAGTCTGAGTGAACTCCGGGAGTTGTTGATGGACAGGGAGGCCTTGCGTGCTGCGATTCATGGGGCTGCAAAGAGTCGGACATGACTGAGCGACTGAACTGAACTGAACTGAAAAAGATAATCAAATATGTCTTGGAATTCAGTGCCCACATACGAGATTTGAAAGTCTAGTTGAGACATAAAGCATAATTAGAAAATTAACTGAATACCAAGCTGTGAGGTGGTGGAAGCATGAGATATTCAGAAAATGCATAGAGTTGTTTGGAGTGTGGGAGAAAGGCTTAAGTTTGATTACTAGTGTGCCTAGATGGGATTAACCAGGAGACCTGAGTCTGAGTTTATGGATTTGAAGAGAGAATCTGTAATAGCTATAAAGATGTAAAGATACTTTAGCAGAGTGAAATGTCATGAAACATTATAATTGATATTAGAGGAATATGCATTGACATTTGTTCGATGGTAGTTAAAAGTTATTTTATAGACCAGGATGACAAATAACACATTCACATATTGATGTGTATTATTAAATATGATCAAATGAATGTCCTTTGGAGATTATTTTCAAGCAAGCAAGATTTGAGGACAGTATACAGCGAGTCAGCTTAATACATTTTTACTTTTATCTATTAAAATAGTAATCCTTGGTGACTCAGATGGTAAAGAATATGCCTGCAATGCACAAGACCTGGGTTCGATCCCTGGGTTGGGAAGATGCCCTGGAGAAGGGAATGGCAACCCACTTGAGTTTTCTTGCCTGGGGCATTCCATGGACAGAAGAGCCTGACTGGTTATAGTCCATGGGGTCGCAGAGAGTCAGACATGATTCAACAACTAATACTTTCGTGCTAATATAGCAAATTTTAAAAATTTAGATTGTTTAGTAGAAATACAAATAACCCCAGTCAGTTTTTAAACACAGTATATTGATCTAGAAAGACGTTCTTATGTTTTATCAATCAGATAGGGTGGGGTAAGTTAGAGTGCAACCATTAGATACTTCCTAAAATCATATTTTTCAAAATTTATTTGTCCCTTCCTCGGCTGATACTGAAGAAGAGCCCAGTGTTTATTAAGGCCTGGTGTTTGTTGTGTTCTAATGAGCCAGGTATTCAGTGGCTCCTCAGGGGCTTTCTTTTCCTGCAGTGAGTGTAATCTTCATTTTCATCAGTAGAGAGGACTGCTTGAGTGTGTGTCAGTTGAAGCAATGTTCAGTGAAAAGATGGAGGATTTCAACTCCTTGTCCTCTTAATTTTTTCATAGCCGAGGGAGCTCATGGCTGGAGCCAGGGTTGTTTGGCAGCTCCTGTGTGGTTGTGATGTCAGTCTCAGTGTATGATTGTTTCTTCACAGACTGAAAGTTATCTGGATGTCCATTGACAGGAACATTTCTTTTTTTTTTTAAACACATCTCTTAGAGCCAGTTATAGGCAGATATAATTTAAAAATGTCTTTAGATTTTCCCCTTCTCCTATGTGGACCTAATGTTATATAAAATAGGACATTTAATACATGCTTATTTATGAATGATTTATCTAGACTGAGGTTTAAATAGCCTCCATGTGTAGATCACTTTATCCACTCAGCTTACAGCTTTTGGCTGCAGCTTTCTGTCACTTAGTTGTTGCTGCTGTAATGTCATACTTCAAGTGGTAAGAGGTGATTGAGGTCAGAAGTTGAAAGAGGGATTTTAAAAACTATTAATTTCATGTGCCATTTTCTTCAAATTCTTGGTTTTTTTTACTATCAGAAACTGCAAATGAAAATCACCTTGGGTTTTGCTTTCATCCTGTCAAATCAAGTCTAAGGTACCCTACTTAAAGGATTAGGACAAATACGGAATCAGTGTACAGACACCGTGAGCTGTACAGTGTCTGGGTTTGTGGTAGGTTGATTCGTAAGTTCTGCTGACAACTTATTTGCGTGCATGCATGGACCTGGAGCTGACCCAGATATGGGAAGTTTATGTTGTCTCAGAGAAAAGAAACTGATGGGAGAACACAGTAATTTTTACACAGAAGGTACTTGACAGTTTGGTACTTTTCAGCTTTATAATTTTTATAATCTGTAAACCTACATGTGAAATTCTGTTTGTTTTCTACAGAATTTCTATCCTGTTTAGTGTTTCCAAAAAACATGATAGAAATTCTATAGAAAATATCTATCTAACACTCTGTATTTTCGGAAGTACTGTGTCAGTATAGTTCTTAATTTTTAAAAACAGTTCATTTGTGACAGGGGAAGAGATAGAGGAAAATCTTTTCATACTTCTGCTAATTCTTTTATAGGCACTATTAAAATTTGTGTGTGCCATTTGAAACTAAAAAGGCTCTTTTATTATGAATTAAGAAATGCAAAATACCTTAAAGACACAACAATTTATAGTTAAAGTAATATGTGTCTTAGCCTCTCAGCATTTGAGCGTTAGGTTGGAATGGGCTTTACGTGGATGTTCAGTCACTTCAGTCGTGTGTCCAGCTCTTTGCAACTCCATATACTATAGCCCACCAGGCTCCTCTGTCCATGGGATTATCCAGGCAAGAGTACTGGAGTGAATTGCCATGCCTCTTCCAGGAATCTTTGACCCAGGGTTGAACCCATGTCTCCTGCATCTCCTGTATTGCAGGCAGATTCTTTACTGCTGCGCCATTGGGGAAGTCTGGCAATGGGCTTTATCAGGACCTTAAAATCCTCAATGAGCTTCATATCAAAACTTTGCTCCTTTAAGTTAACTGATATACATGAACTGTAACAGGTCTAAGAAGCAGAAAATGCCATTCCAGAGTTTGTTATGACTCTAAAGACATGGAGTGTTTTTCAGTTATACTAACTAGTGTGCTTTTGTGATAAACCTTTTTGTGTGAGGATATCTTGTGTGTATGTTGCTGGTGTTTCATTTCCCAGTTGGTGATGTTAACTAGTGAGTGCTTCAAGTATTAAGTAATTGTCTTTGCTGATCCCTAGGTGGCAGCTTCGTCGGGCAGTGCTGAATTTCAGTCCCTCGTGCTCTCCATGGTGCCTCACCCTGAAGCCATACACGACCAGCTGGTGGCCCAAGGTATCCTTTTAGGAAGGCATTCTACTTTCAGGAAGAAGATTGACAAGTTGATCCAGACAGAAATTTTGAAAGTGAATGTCTAGATAAAAGAACCAAATTAAGTTGCAGAACAAGCCGTCCAGATAAGAACAAAATGAAATGTCACAGAACATAATAGGATAAGTACATCAGAAATTAACAAACACTCTTAACAAATAAATGGGAATTTGGCCATCAAGTAGTCTGATTGCCATGTGGTTCCTTATTAGATAATAATGGATATTTGGTGTTTGAATCAAGGAACTGATAGATGTTAATTAGCTTTATTTTTTCCCCTTCTTTTGGGAGCACACCTCAGTTTGCCACTTGAAAAGTGAATCCACTTGAAAGTGATGAGAAGTGGGGTCATAAGGATTTTTCAAAGCCTGTGCTTTCGTTTTAAAGCACACAAAATATTTCAAGTGCTTATTTTATATGAAGGTCATGATGAGTAGCCTAGGATTTATTTTTATTAATGACAATGTGTAAATTTTATTCTTTGTTTTAGGGACTGTTGCCAGCTCTGTTTGCTTCACACTTTATATATTTGTATAGATTATAGCTAGCTTTTGTTTCTTCTAAGGCAGTAGATAGGCCTTTATTCAGTAGCCTTAAATCCCTAATCTGTAATGAATATACTACCTAAAGAGAAGGTAATTTTAAACAATGAAATATGAGCATCTGCAGGGAAAATGCTTTCTAAAACTTCAGAAATATTTGTCTAAGTAAGACTTTACTCTGAATTTTCATTACAGTGTTTGTTCCAGAACTTCCTGAACAGTGTCCCAGTTTGATTTTTAGTAATTCATGTTAACATATAAAAATGTTTAATTTTAGAAAGTACTCATTTGATCCTCTTAAGAACAAAAGAAGCAAACTCAGGTTGTTTTAAGTAGCTTAGGACACAGAGCCTGAAATGAAATTTGGTAATGAATCTCACAAACATTTATTTCTAAGAGTATGTTGAGTTACTATTTTTTAAACAGCTTTATTGAGATATAATTCACATCACACAGTTCACTCATTGTAAGTGTACAATTCCTTGGTTTTAAATGTATTCACACTGTTGTGCAAACATCACCACAATCAGTTGTAGAACACTTATCACCCAGAACAAACCTTGTTCCTGCTAGCAGTCACTCCTGATTTCCCCTGCTCTCCCCAGCCTGCTGCAGTCACTAGTCTGCTTTCCCTCATTATAGATTTGCCAGTTTGGGATGTTTCATATAAATGGAATCTTATTTAGGGGTCAGGGTGAGGGTATCTCGGGAATTTTTTTGTACTTTTGTGTAAGTTTGGTTTATTCAAAATAGAATGTTTCCTTAAAATAGAAATAAGAAGTAAAGGTCATGAGGGAGTCTTGAGGCAGATTAAACTGTCTTGTTAACAGTCCCTTGCCGAGTCTTCTAGGAAAGTTCCATACTCTTGTATCTTCAGTTCTAAAATCCAGAATTTCTGAAACTGAAAAATTTTCTCAGAACTCAGGTGGCAGTAAGCCTTAGATGTGCCTGAATACATTTGGGTACAAAATCTGACCAGTTCTAGTTGGAAGCTGTACTTGCTTATATGTTTGTCCTACTTGTTTTGAATATGTGTCTGCTGCACTTGCAGAAAGATTTGTTTCCTTGTGGGGCATTGCCCAAGATTCCACTGGGGGTGTTAATTAGCGTAGAGTGGTGGTGGTGGTTGTTTAATTGTTATGTCGTGTCTGACTCTTTTGAGACCCCATGAACTATAGCCCACCAGGCGCCTCTGCCCATGGAATTTCTCAGGCAAGAGTACTGGAGTGGGTTGCCATTTCCTACTCCAAGGGATATTTCTGACCCAGAGACTGAACCCGTGTCTCCTGCATGGGCAGGTGGATTCTTTACCCCTGAGCACGAGGATATACGTACCTTATTACTTTTCTAAAATCTAAAAATATTTTGAGTGCAGAAACACTTCTGGCCCTTAGTTTAAAAAACAAGAATTGTGGTGCATCTGTTTGTTGCCCAGTGTCTGAGTGCATGAGACACAAAACCATGCCCTGCCCTTCTCGTCTTGGCCAGTACATTGGCACCCACGGTATCCCTCAGATACATGCATGTACACGCACATGTGCACACACACACCACACACACGCACACACTCTGGAGGAGCTGAATGTCTGACTCGCTGGCCTCACGGTTGAGGTGTGCTGAGCAGTTAGGGGAGTTCCCCAGCTGTCTCTCTTTAGCACTTTTAGGAACTTTCATCTGATTATCAGAATTTGTGAATTTTGTATGTAACCACAAGCTAAACAGAATGGTGATAATTTTCACACCTGTCTCAATAATAGGTCAGCGTGAAGCTGCGTCTCCACGGCTTCCTCCTGATTCACCCCTCTCTGCTCCTCTGCCCAGGCAGTGTGTGTTTGTCACCCCGCCCCTCCTCTCCGCGATGTGCAGCCTCCTAGACAGCCTCTTGGTGGCCACTCCAGGTGACACTGCCAGCGCTTTCCGACGAACCCGTCTCATTGAGCTTCTCTGTAGGTAAGAGAGAAACACTCCCAGGGAAGCAGGGAGACTGAGGTTTTTGCTTTTGCCAGATTTGTCTGGACAGTTTTTATTTTCATTCTGTTAAAGCATTTGCATTGCTTTGTTTCACTAACTGTTAAACTTCCCGTACCCCATCCTGATATTTTAAAACTCAGAAATTTGTCCTCTGCCACACTAAAGAAATATGATACAAGTCTCCTTGATTGTTCAGAATGGAAGTGAAGGAGTTCTGGGTTTCATCTCCCTAGTCGTCATATCAAAATAACGTCATTGGGTTGAAAAGTCGTTTTTAAAATCCATTTGGAATTGTTTAGTTATGGGAGGCTGAAAGTTTTAATAGAAAGTAGTCTGATAAAATTTAAGGAGATCATGATTTGGTTCTTTGATGTGTCTAATATTAATCGGCATCTGAATGGACTTTTTCTGATTTTGTGATTGGCTGTATGGTATAGTTAAAGGGCCAAGGAGATTGGATTCAGTCCAGCTTAGGTCCTGATTATGGTTCATTCTCTCACTAGTGTTGCGGCCTTGGGAAAGCGTCATTAATAACACAAGTTAATGGGATGACTGAGGATTAAAAAGAGGTGTTGTCTAGGATACTCTCTTATCTTGAGTAAAGTGTTCCTTCCCTCCTGACATCCTGCTTATTCTAGCCACAGATACCCACCTCCTGTTACCCACAGGCTCATTTGCATTTCTCTCTCTCTGTTTCTGCCCTTTGAACATCCGCTCTCTGAACTGTTTTCCTTCTCTTAGCCAAAGCACAGCGCTTTCTTTTTCTTTTTGGGATAAGAGCAGTCTCAAGAGAAAGAAGTCTGCTGTGCTTCACTTACTCAATGGTGTCCGTTTCTTTACTCTACCCTTTATAGTAGGCAGCAAGGTGAGAGTTTGGTCTGTTTACATTTCTTGTCCTACTAGAGTTGGAAAACAAAACTGCTAGGTGATTGTCTTTCCTTCTTGAATGTTTCCTATCTCAAAAATGGTCAAAATGGAGCAGTAGGAGTATTTTTGCTTCAGCAGAGTCTGTTAAGAGTCTGTTGTGACGTTAAGGGCATGGAGGTATTAAAGAATCTTATAGGAAAGTCTTATATTTCCATCCATGTCATTTCTGACTTAAATTTTTTTGCTGGCTTTTTTTTTTTCTTTTTTTTGGTGTTCACTTTCTAAATCAGAACTTACTTCCTCGAAAGTGCTCTTCCTGTTTTAAATAGGGACATAAGCACCAAGGTCTTTGTCTTGTTTGTCTTTTCCTTCTGAAAGGACTTTATTATATTCTGCTTGTAATAGGTTTCATTATATATTTTCCTTAGAAGTCTTGGTTTCTGACATTTAGCTGATGATATCTTTTCTCGTGTTCTAAAATATTTTAGGGAAACTTTTTATAAACATTTATTTCCTTCATTTCATAAAAATCCCTTTTCTTGAGTTCTGTTCATGGTCATATCCAAACTGTAAATTCTGATTTGTTCATCTTCAATAACGAGCATCCCAATGGTCTGAAGGGTGCTTCTTCTCTTCCTTCACAGTATCGCAGATGCCACCCTCCTAGAGACAAGCGTCCAGGAGCTCCGGGCCTTGCTGCCCACGTCTCTTCCTGCTGAACATACTCAGGCTCAGGTGAGCACTTACGTCTCCTTCTCACCTCATCTGTGTGTGCGTTTCTGTAGCCTTCAGTGCCAAAAACAGAAATTCTGGAGGACATACCACAGGAGAGGAGTGAAAGTCTCTTAGGGTAGACATGGTATGATGAGGTTATTTGAAATAGGTTACTTAATATTTCAACCGGAGACATCTCTGAATGGTAGTAAAGAGCAGTGAGAGGTTTGAAGTCCTAGATTCTATGCCTGGTTCCATCATTAACCAGCTGGGCATGTTTCATCAAGGATTTACTGTATTAGACAGAGGGAATGTTCATTGTATAGCCTGCCTTTCCCTTCTGTGATTTTAGGATATCTCTGTTATTTCTACCTAAATTAAAATTGTAGAAATACTTAGTAAATTCTATGTATTTTCAAAGCTCAGTTTAATAAGGATAAATTTATGTTTGTTCCTTCACAGATATTTAGTGAAGTTGTTGCTAATAGAAATGGTATCTTAAGATCAGATTTTTAAAAAGGGCCAGAAGATTTATTTGGGGTGAGAGATAATAAAGGTGGGCCAGACCAGTATCTCTTGCTCTGTGATATCTTCTTCGAGCTTCCTGCGTAAGGCAGACCGTGTCCTACAGGCTGGGTAACACTGTACATCATCTTCCAAACACTGGCCCAGTGTGGCGTTTCCACTTGTGAGTGTGCTTGTTTGCGTATTGGCCATTGCCTCCATTTTTCTGCCTGTCCATCCAGCAAATGTTTATTGGGGGCCTACTGAGTAGCAGGATCTTCCCTAAATGAATAAAACAGAGAACCTTCCCCTCAAGTTGGGAGTGTAGACAGTGATCAAATACATATATGCCTGATGATGTCTTAGATAGACATCTAAGAAGAAAAACTAAAGGAGGAACAGGAAGTAGCGTCAGAGCTGGCGGGGCAGGGCTTTTCTGTGTCGAGTGCTCAGGGAGGAGCTTTCAGACAGTGACGTGTGGCCTGAAGTGAGTGAGGAAGCCAGTCCATGGGGCCTCGCGGGGCCCCTGAGAGTTGCCCTATTCAAGAAACTGCACGGAGCGGCTGGAGCAGAGTCTGCGAGGCAGAGATGAGGCCAGAGTGTCCAGGGCTCCATGAAGGTGGAAGTGCCATTAGGGCCTGTTTTAAAAAGGAAACAACGAGCCCAGAGATGGAGAGCTTGCCCAGGATGGCTCCCACAGTGAGAGGCAGGGCCAGGATCCCAGCCTGTGCAGGCTGCTTCTGGAATCCAGTCTTACTCTTGTACTATGTGGCCTGTGTAGACTGACTGCTGCTTGCCTTTTTGTCCTTAATAAGATGGTTCATTCATTCCAGGAAACCCTGGAGCATACGCCCCACTATATTGTGCTGTAGGCACTAGTGATGCCTCTGAACAGAGCAGCAGACCCAGAGAGTCTGGGTCCTCGGAACGGGAGACAGTAAACAGTAAACAACAGTTACAGGTTTTATCAGGTGGTGACGAATATACAGAATCAGTGAGGATGGGTGAGACCTCAGGAAAAGCCTCATCGAGGTGAGATGTGAGCAGAGCTGAGGAGACAGGCTGTGGTGGCGAGGCAGAGCGTGCGGCGGAGCTCTGCGGGGGACAGACACGTGAGGTGCTGACACTGGGGGTTGCTTGGTTGGGCTTTTTTTTTTTTTTAAAGAAAGAGTTTCAAACATAAGAGAAAAAGTTACTTTATGAACTATCCTACTGGTAGCTGACTGTATCTTCGATATTGTAGTTCACAGGAGAATCTGACAGCTCCAGTGTTCTTGCTCAGGCTTCCTGCAGGCCCTCCCCTCCCATGGATTGTCTGTTCTCGGTCACACCACACACGCAGAGGGCAGACTCACTGTAACTGCAGTGGTGTGGCCTAGCAAGGGGTCAGGAAGTACTTCACAGCGATAAGGAAATTAAATTTCACAAACTGCTTGCATTTCACCCGATAGGAAAAAAGTAGAGCCACCTGTACTTTTATGTAAAACATGTCCACAGATTAGATAAAGGGAGTACCTTTCATCCAGAGAAGTAGTTGAGAAGAACTCCTTGGAAGTAGTCTGATGCCATTCACCATAGAGGCACTTTATGTTGTTGTTTAGTTGCTAAGTTGTATCTGTATCTATTGCAATGCTGTGGACTATTGCCTGCCAGGCTTCTCTGTCCATGAGATTTTCCAGGCAAGAATACTGGGGTGGGTTGCCATTTCCTCCTCCAGGGGATCTTCCAGACCCAGGGAGCAAACCTGTGTCCCCTGCATTGGCAGGTGGATTCTTTACTGCTGAGTCACGAGGGAAGCTCTGTAGGTACTTACGCCTCAACAAATGCCTGGCAGTCCCTGACTCTTACAGTAACCTGGGAGGAAAAACTGTGTGTGTGTGTGTGTGTGGGTGTGTGTGTGTGTGTGTTCACATGTACAAAAAGAAACGCACCAGAATGTATCTGTGAAGTTCATTTCTGTGGATTGTTGCATTGCTTGGGCATGGTGGNTTAAGTGGCTCCGGGAGACTGTTTGAGGGAAGTATGCGATATAGTAAAGGACCGTCCTCTGTGCTGTCATTTTAAATGAGGGTAAAGTTCTTTATGTAATGTTAGAAAGTACAGTGAGTGTTAGATGTTAATTATTCTTATAAGCTATGGCTAAATAACAAGTATAAGCAAGTCCAGAATATAATATCAGAAATTTCCAAAGGTATAGACCTTAGTAGTAGGGAAAACTAAAGCAACTATCGTATTTTAATCAAAATTAAAATACGATAGTTGTCTGAAAGAGTTTATAATGAAGTAATCATTCATTTGGTAATTCTTTTTGCCCATCAGCTCATTCTTGTTTAGTCCTTTGCATTTATGGCTTTGCAGGTTTTGGGTCTGGTAGGTGAAGTGGTTTACAATGCCCAGCAAAGGCAGTCTGCAGAGTCTCATCAGCACTGCGTCACCCAGTGCTGGGGGAGCAGTAGTTACTTAACGTGCAAGTTTGACAAGTGGCAGTGATGTCCGGATGAGCTAGCGAGGTTACACCATGCGTTCTCTATAGAGAATAGGGTGAGACCCACCCCAGGGAGCAAGAGGTGGTTTTTATGTTAAGTGTAATGAAGTGTCTTGGTGAGGTTTATTTTTCAAAAGGCTCTTTTTCTTCTTTGTGTTAATTAGTTGAAAGATTTTGATTGATGTTTTTTACAGATGTAGAGTTAATGTCAGCTTTTTATCAGACGTGGACTCATCTCTTCAACCTTCTGGCCGCACTGCTAAGGCAAGCTGGTCCTGCCTCTTTCTCATCTGTTACCATGGGTCTGGCCCGGTATTGGGCAGTGGTGATCGGTAAGGAGATGGTCTTGCTGGGCTCAGGGTGTTTTTGCTTATAAAATTAAGATAATCCATCGTTTACGCACACTCACACATTCTTATAAACAGGAACCTATATGAAAAGAACAAAATGAAAATGAAATCAATTTCTTAATCAATAGGTTGTCTTGGTACTATTTAATTTACCTTTAAACACTGCAGTTATTGCTGTGCTAATAAACTTCATTAGGATTAAAAAACCTATAAACTTTGTTACTCAAATAAATTTGACTGACTGCTTTAATTTTGAAGATGTTTCCAGTCATTTATACATGAAACTATCTTTCAGATACATTCTGCAGGTGTGCGCGTTTGTCTACCATAAGCCCCACTCTGTATACCGCCAGCCTGCAGTTCCTTTCTATTCTCTTGACCGAAGAAGCAAAAAGCCATCTCCAGGATAAGGATAAAACAAGCTTATGCCACAGTCCAACAGTGGCTTCGCTTCTTGACAAAACCCAGGAAAGTCAGAACTCTCTAGAACAACTTACTGAAGTAATTCTTCAGGTTAGTGGTTTCTTGATTTTTAAAAATTTGGTTTAGTTTTTAAATAATTGACTTCCAGTTTTGATCTTGTAAGAATTTTATTCAATCATTCGAATTAAAAAACAATGCTCGTTACAACCATTTAAATAATAGAAGAAAGGAATTTGATAATCGTTCTCTAATTCTTCTGTTTTCTAAGGAGCCTTTTAAATAAATTACATGTATGTATATATATTCCCCTGTGAATTTGATTAAGTGCTTAAACTTGCTGTATGTTAATATTCAGCATAGCTTTTTTCTTTAGAGGTGAGTCTTTGAGAATGATTTTCGGTCTTCTCCATATTATAAATTTCTTATTCAGTCTCATCCACACAGAACATTCTCAAATCTTAATGATTTATCACATTCTAGTGGATTCCATGAAGTAGTTGAAAACTAACGATAGCTCTTAAGTAGAACGCATCTTTTCATTCACAAGTGTTTTGCTCCAGCTTTTCTCGAAGGCAGTTTGATTTGCATTCTTTGCAGTGCTATGAAGGAAAAACCTCCAAAGATGTCCTAAAGAGGGTTGCTGCGAATGCACTGATGTCGCTTCTGGCCGTCAGCAGAAGAGCACAGAGACACGCGCTGAAGGGTGAGCCACCTGACGCCTCAGCTGTTTTTAACTTGTATATTTTACTGCCTGTTTATTTTAGGTGTAAAGAACTTAAAATCTTAGTGTCACTAACAAGAATAGTTTTTCTCCCCCTGATACAGAAACATAGTAAACACGCTTTGCTTTTTTAAAAGATTTTCTGTGACGCATTCCATAGTTTTATTTGCAAAGCAGAAATAGGGACACTGATGTAGAGAACAAACGTGTGGATACCAAGGGAGGGTGGAGGATGGGAAGAACTGGGAGACAGGACTGACACACGTACACCACCGTGTACAGACAGACAGATAGGGAGGATGGCTGCATGGCACAGGGAGCGCCCCTTGGCCCTCTGTGGTGGCCTAAATGGTGAGGAAGTCCAGACATGCATTTCTTTCAAAATAAGAAGATTACACATGTGGATTACTGTTTGTGTAATGAGTCTTTCTCTAGAGAATCTATTAAATCTTAGAGAAGTTTTTTAACGTAACATATCAGTTTCATAATAATCGCATGTTAACCACAAGCACAGATTGCACACACAAAGAAAACATGTAGTTTCAATAGGAATAACAACTGCATTAGATGATCCTATATTTGCATATCAATTTCCCTCTGGAGTGTTGTAATTTCTCATCCAGATTCAGGGAACACAGGTGTTTGAGATGAAAGAGAATTAAAGTCCACTAATTTCAGTTGTAACTTTGCTACTGAAACTCCACATGCCTCCAACATAGATGAGATCTGCGAAGAGTAGTAATAAGTTAAAAATAAGTGGGTTTTAGCATTGTAGTTCTCTTGTGTTTTTATCCTCTGGTTCATTAATGTCTCACTGAAAATGTGAAAATAGAATTGGTCAGAAACAGAAAATATCATTTTTTGAGAAATTTGATTGTTGTATATAGTTTTAACTTACTTGGAAATAAAGTATCTTTCTGACTATTTTGGACATTGTCTTCCAGCCCATCTCGTAGACAGCTGTGTGGAGCAGATGAAGCACATTCATGCACAGCTGAACCTGGGTTCTCTGAAGCCGGGGAGGGCAGCGCTGAAGAAAAAGGTCACTGAGTTCTCAGACTCTGGGAGGCAGGGGTGACCATTTCCCGAGTCCTTGTGCTCATAAATGACACACATGTTTGGTTGAAGTGAGTGTTTAGGGGAAAGGTACAGCCACATAAATTAATGGGATTTCTACATTAGCAGGTTTGCGTTGGGATTTATTTGTGTGTGTGTGTGTGACCTTATTTCTCACTTGAAGATCTTTAAGTGAGATTTATATGATATGTTGTTGTTTTAAGCTTTTTGGGATATGTAAGATACATTTTTATTCTACAGAAAGAATATCTTTCATAGGTTCACTGGAAATAGAATAACTTACTAAGTATTTTCTATATGGCAGGAACTGTTGTGAACGCTTCATGTTTATTATCCACTGTTCACTCCTGGCAGTAATCATAGAACCAGTAATGGGTAAAGCCACTGTTTGCCCTGTGTCTGTGCAGTTGCAAAACTGGTATTCCTAGTATCAGTTCATTTCCTTTGGTGACTCTCAGTGTCTCTTTTTAGCACTGAGTCTGCTGGACTCATGACAGGCTGCATGTTCACTGTCAACTTGATGTAACATAGGTTTTTAAGAAAACTGTATTTTATATTGCAATAACTTTGGTTTATAACATTATATCAGTTTCATCTGTACTACATGTTTCTGTGTATACTATACCTACTTATCACCAAAAATTTAGTTTCCATCCATCACCAAACAGCTGACTCCCTCTCCCACCTTTGCCCTCCCCCTCACCCCTTCCTTCCTGTCACTACTCCTCTGGTCTCTGTGTCTATGTGGTGTTTTGTTTTTTGAGTCTGGTTTGGTTTGTTCATTTATTTTGTTTTTTTGTTTGTTTTTTAAAATATTCCACATATGAGTATAATCATGTAGCACTTGTCTTTCTCTGTCTGACTTATTTAACTTAGCATAATACCCTCAAAATTCATCCCTGTTGTTGCAGATTGCAAGATTTTTTCTTGTGGCTAATATTCCATTGTATATATACACCACATATTTTTAATCCATCATCTGTCAATAGTCCTTTAGACTATTTCCATATCTCAACTACTGAAAATAACAGTTTTTATATAATAGCAGTGGCTAATAATAATAACATGGTTAAAAAGATCTGGCACAAAAGCTTATTGAGGAAATGAAGATGTGTAGATGTGTGTGTATTTATAAACATATCTACATATCTAAGACCATTATTACAGTGGCCTGTGTAATGACTTGTTTCTACTGCATCTAATAAGAAACCAAGAAAAAGCCTTATTTAATCATTTTATTGGTCTAGGTGCTTATATGTTTGTCAGTTTCTTTTCTTGTGTCTTTTCCTTTTTCCTCTCATGCAAAGGCCCTTTTCCTCATCATTGAGAAAGTCAGCCAACACCTGATATGATTGAAAACCAGCCAGTTTGTGCTTTACTTTATTGAGATGAAATATGGAGCTTATCATATATCTCAGTCCCTCTGGGCCTGATAGAACAGAAATAGCTTTATTTGTGGTGGGTGCGCTTCTCAAGACATGGTCATCTTTCAGAGATCGTTAGCCTGTTAGTGCCCACCAAACCATGGTGGTCGGGCCACAGAAAGAGCATAGCTGTGGTGTCACGTGATCCGAGGGAGAAGGAACTATTGTATGCAAAAGTGGAATATGCCATTGTTGTTCACATCGTTCAACTGCTTTTTGTTTAAACAGGAGGATGGTTTTATTAAAGAATTAAGCATTGCCATGCAGCTCCTAAGAAACTGTCTTTATCAGAATGAAGAATGTAAAGTAAGTAGAGCTCCTTCTCAGTTTTGAAAGCAGCGCTGTTATGAAACAGTTTAAATTTCATATGAGATAATCAGGGAAACTGGAAAGCTCTTTGAAGTTTCCTTAGATGCACGGTTGATTGGTTCGTAAGCTCAGCGTTGATTTCAGAAAATAACGCACCTAATCTTACTGTTGTTTGTCAGCCTGGATGACATTTCTAGTTCGTGTCAGCATTTTAACTTTATCCCTGAAACTTTGACTTCAGGCAGCTAAAGCAAACTTGAGTCTCTTTTTTCCTACTGTTAGCCATTTCATTTTTTTGTTTTAATTTAATTTTAACTAAGATGGCATGAATGGCTGTGTATGTCTTCTAGGCAGGGTTTTTTCTGCCTAGGCAGTTGTCAGACACCTCTCCACGGGGAGGTGTCCGCATGCACAGGAAAGAAGATGAGGATGTCTCCTGCTTCCGAGGAGAGAAGGTATCGCTGTGCTGTTGTCAGGCAGGTTCTTCAGTTCCAGCTCTGCCACTCGCAGGGCCCCTGGTGCAGCCCCTCTGTCGGGACCTTTGAGATGTTTTGCTCTGTCTGTGAGCATTGGTGCTGTCATTTCACACAGCCATCGGGGCTGTTACACAGAGCACAGTGTCTGGAACACTTTGATTTGCTTTGTCAGTGATGGGACACTTCTGAAGTACTAATCTCCACACAGAATCACTGTGGAAAATGAGTAAGTCAAAGATAACTTAAGGAAGCTTTCTTTTTTAAAAAAATTTTCCTACCTCTTTTTAAAACTTTTTATTTTGTATTTGGGCATAGCTGATTAACAGTGTTGTGATAATTTCAGATGAACAGTGAAGGGACTCAGCCATACATATACATATTTCCAATTCTCCCCCAAACTCCCCTCTCATGCAGCCTGCCAAATCACATTGAGCAGAGTTCCATGTGCTATACAGTATTACCTTTTTCATTATTTTACTTGTGATAAAATTGGAAAAAAGTATATCTTAAAAAATGAACATTTGGAGCACATATTCCTTAAACCATATAAAATAATTTACTTAAGACACATGCCTAACAATTTATATTTCAAAACAATTTCATGGGAATTAAGTATTGATATGTTTCATTAGTAATGTCACTTACTCAATTTGCTGGTGTCCTTGCAGCTGGATGCAGTTGGTGTTCATCCATGACCCCTCACTCAGGCAGTACTCTGGCACACTTCCCAGGTAGCATCTGCCTGTAGATTCACGAGATGCTGGCCTGGGCACTGGGTGTAAATGTCGTGCTCACATTTGTGACACGTTAGCCAGCTATGAAAATGTAATCTCTCAACAGGTCAAAGCATGTGTGCATTTCCAAGTTGCTCAATAACGAATAAATCCAAAGAAGAATATTCAGATGACTCTTGAGGATAAACATAGTTCTGTGGGACAGAAAGCCTTAATTTCTTTTCCTGTTACAACTTACCTGAGGGGTGTCACACACTCCCAGTACTAAATGTTGGTCACTCTTGTGGTGACTCAGCAAGTCCTCCACGCCCACGCCACCCTGATGTCTGTAAACGTGTGACAATGAGGAGCTTTCACACTGGGACGAGCCCAGGGCTGGTGAGGTCGATGGACTGAGGGTTAGAGGTGGGGGACGGTGCTGGTCAGGCAGGAGGTGACAAGGAGGACGGGGAGGGAGGGGCAGACTTGAGGATCCAAGGGATGAAGAGATGTGGAACAACTTCCAGGCTTAAGTGTAACGTAGGCATGAGTTACAGAGTAGAATGTAGCTGTGAGCGATGCTCACGTGGGGTCTGTCCGTCTGTGGGACATCAGGGTGGAGAACAGCCGATAGTCAGTGGGTCATGTGGGCCTGGGACTCTGAGGAGCAGCACAGACTGGGGGGTGTTAGGAGTTAGTGCTGGATAGAGGTGTTTGTAGCCATGACTGTTGTTGAAATTTCCCAGTAGAGTATGTAATGAAAGCCTAGGTCATATCGTCGGAAAATTCAAGTATTTAAAAATGAGACTGTGTAGGGAATGCTGGAGAGTTTGGAGGTAATAAAGGATAGAAAGGCTGCATGGCAATGAAGAAAAAAGAGCCTTTAATAGATGCCACAGTGCCTGAGGGTTTCACAACTACAAAGGTAGGAACAATTTTACCAGCATCATAAGTTCAGAAAAGAAATTGAAGATTAAATAATGGTTGGAAAGTGACAGCAAGAAGCTTGCTTATGAAAAGCATCATTTATAATTGAGAATATTTCGTTGTAAAGGAAGCTAGCCTATATGTTGACTTCTAACAGGTAGTGCTTAAGTATAGACAGTGAGCAAATCGAGGACTAGGAGAGGAAGAAATGACCTCCTAGATGGACTCAGAGCCCTGAGGAGGCAGTGGGCTCTGTCCAGGACACAGATGGACGGATCAGTGCTGCCAGAAGAGGGACTCCGGGTCCTCCCTGCCAGGCGGGAAGGAAGGATGGGAGGAGACCCAGATGAGCCATGTGGAGTCCAGGAGGAGCTCATCCCTGCCTGGCTCTGTCTTCTCCACGAAACAGCAAACATGGTTGTCCTCTGTGGTCGTGGGGCTGCCCTCCAGGCTTGTGGAGAGTGGGGAGCAAGGGGAACAGCATTGGGAACAACTCGCTTCTCTCTTTGTGAAGTTGTGAGGGCATTGAACAGACACCCACATGTGTGTGCATATGTGGGTCTACAAACTGCCTAGTCAGTCTGTTCGTGAAGAAATTGCTGCATTTGCTGCCAATAGTTATATTTTATCCATAATACTGTCCCAGTGATCTTCATAATGAAAACTGAGTTCCTTAAGAATTATTGAAATAGCATAATATTTTGACCAGATTTTGCCATATTCAACTCATTTAAAAGCAGTGATCTTCTGATCTATCTGGCCACACACATTAGGTATGTATGTGCACACAGGAGAAGAACAGGCAGAGAGGACTCAAGAGTTGATCAGCATGTTTCCTTAACCAGAGAATCCCTTTTCTTAACTGTATCACAGCATTTGCAAGGGCTCATTCAGTGCTATAAGATATCACTGTCTTGCTTAATGTGCATGTTCAGAAGCTGTTTTTCTACATTTCTTACCTAAGTTGCATATCCTGGTCACCCAGTGTTGGAGGGAGTTCCTGAGACTGTGGGGCTCACGGTCAGGGCGTTCCTGGTTGCAGAGTGCTGAACCTGTCCACGGGATTCTATTCTCCAATTAGAACAAAATGAATTCTGTTTTTGTCTCCTGTGTTGGTGAAGATGTTTTGGCTGTGATTTTCGTTTTTATTTTCATTACTCAGACTAATGCTGCCTTGCCTCTTTTCCTGCCATAGGAGGCGGCTCTGGACGCTCACCTGGTCCCCGTCCTGCACGCTCTCTGGCCTTGGCTCTTGATGGATGACTCACTGATGCAGGTTGCGCTGCAGCTGCTTTGTGTCTACACCGCAAATTTCCCAAATGGTAAACTGAGCCCGATGCTGCCTTTCAGTAATGTACTAAAGTACTAGTGTTGTTAAAGTGCAAAAATGAATATACATTTTGAGGTGTTTCTTCCACTTATTTTGAGGATGTGTTGGTTAGAGGTATGCTTTCCTGTAGGGATTATAAGAGTGAATGGTTTGATAAGATAGAAGAATCATCAGACAGCTCAGGGCATAGAGGGAGAAACTGTCCTGATGATTCTGCAGGAGAACACTGGATTTAATAGGAGAATTGGGAGAGGGAAAAGTGTGATGGAAGACCTCAAAAACCAGGTAAAGGTTAAGCTTTTATAGATTCTAGAACAGGAGGCTGGTGTAATGACAGGTGGTCCTGGAGTCGGGTGGTTTGGTGACAGTTGATGTCACTGGGGTGCCTCTTTCTCTCATGCCTCTGTCAGGCGTTTTATTGAGCGCATCCCATAGGCCCTGTTGTTAGTGGCCAACAGCTGAAAGTGAGAAAGGCAGGCGAGTGACAACTTGGGAAGGGAGGAGAAACTGAGAAACATTCTCTGAGCAAAAGAAAGTGGGGGACTGCAGGCAGTATGCATTTCCCACGTAAACTCAGGGGCACAGAGTTGAGGTTTAAGCCAGTAAATCTGAGGTTCGCCTGCTTTTTCTAGCAAATACAGCAGCTCAGCAGTTGGCTTTTCCAAATATCAAAAGACAGAAGGGACCAGAACTGGGGACCGTACACAGCCCATCTCATCAATGCTGTGCTGAGGATGGCTTACTCCTCAGAGTCTGACCTTGGCCTCCACTCTGTAGCCGCTCATCCTGGTGGCATTTGTCCTCCCCCACGGCCCCGGTTTATCGTGTTCCTCGATTTTTCCCTTCTATAAAATGGAGACAGGAGCCATAGTTGCTTTCAATGCTTTATTGAGATCACCAGCCCCTCAGTCCATTAGGTCACCAGCACTGGCCTTCAGTTCACGAGTTAATGACTGAGTCCTTCCACAGATGGACGAGCTCACCACTCAGGTGGTTGAACCAAAGCGTGAAGCTGAGCCACCTTGTGATGGCTGCTGTTTTTGAAGGTTGCAGTTCCCTCTGTTGGTCAAGTTATGGACAGCATCCTGTTCAAGCTGCACACCGAGGGGCCCCCGGCAGCTCCCTGATGCTGTGTATCCTGAAGATGGCTTCCCAGGTGCCTCCAGAGAACATGGCTGTTCAGCAGACAGTGTTCATGATTCTTTCAAACCTGGCCTTGTCTCACGACTGTAAAGGGGTAATTCAGAAAGTGAGTATTACACTTGCCTTCCTATCATAAAAAAGAGAACTCAGGTACACTGATGGCTGATTTATGTCAATGTATCGCAAAATGAGTACAGTATTGTAAAGCAAAACAAACTAAAAAATAAAAAAAAATAATAAAAAACCTTTCCAACCCAGGACATGTGTGAAAAGTCTAGAATTCGGTTTTTAGGGAAACATTATGATTTTAAGCATTTTATTTTAAAGATTATAAAGAGATTAGAAGGGTTCACTTTGTTTATAGCCTAATGACACATGAAAAGTGATGGAAACTAGAATATGACTGTATCGTTTCCTTTTCTCTTCTTAGCTTTTGGATTGTATTTTCTCTCTCTCAAAAATGATAGTTTTAGAAAGACAGCTGTCTTACATCTGTCTGAGATCATAAGAGTAGTATATGCTATGCTTAGTTGCTCTGTTGTGTCTGACTCTTCGTGATCCCTTGGACTGTAGCCCACCAGGCTCCTCTGTCAATGGGGGTTCTTGAGCCAGGAATACTGGAGTGGATTGCCATGCCCTCCTCCAGGGGATCTTTCCAACCCAGGGGTCGGACCCGGCTCTCCCGCATTTCAGGCAGATTTGTTACTGTCTGAGCCACAAGGGAAGCCCAAAAGTAATATATTGGTCTTTAAAGAGACCAAATTGAGAAGTAACAATTTCAGGTCAATTGACATTGTCAAATGATTTTTGAAATTGCAGCCCTTTTTCCCCAAGTTAGACCTGACTTCTTTATGACACAGATGATTTTTCAGCTCTCTGGGACCCTGTGCCAAAACTTGAATTCTTATCACTGGTTTTAACGTAGGGCACTTTAAAGGAGGCTGACTGGTTTAAACAAAATTTACTACACATGTTCAGTTAGACTGTATTTAGTGGTATATAAACAGAATCCCTAGTTTGGAAGATCCCTTAAAATCTGATTATGAACAGGTTATTGTTACTTAATCGTCCACAGGCATTTAAGTGTTTCTGTTTCATTTACATGAAGGCCAAGATAAATTGAAAAAGTTGACAGCTTTCAACCCCCTCCCCCAAAATACACTTTGAGAACAATCTCTAAATAAAGAGTCTTACTAAAGAAAGATCTTTTCTCAGTGATATGTTGTGCTAACTCAACATTGGTTCATGAGTCTTGTTGATCATTTTCAAGAATTTTGCAGTCCAGCTGACATCATCGTGGTATCTTGAAATCAGCCATGGTGGGAACGTTCACTCCATGCAAATCGAGGACCTACTGCTTCAGCCTCAGCTGTTTATATACTAGCATGTGGCTGGATATCTGGTCTGTGTGTATGTGTGTGTGACTATCCTGGACTGAATTTTTGTGGTTGCCGTCCTTCCACATGTGTGAAAGCACAGCCTGGGGGTGAGGGGACAGTGCTTTCTGCCACTTCCTTACAGAGAACATGTTGGTAGGAAGCGAAGTAGGAATTTCCAAGTGGAACATAAGCGCTACTCTCGGATCTGACATGTGACTGACTGGTGCTTATTCTCTTTAAAAAGCTTCAGTTTCTTCACTCAAAAAATGTTTAGGTTAAACAAAATGCTTTCTAAAGTATTTCAACTCCCGATCTCTGATCTGGCTGCTGAACTTCAGCATATTGTGATATCAGTGCGATCAGGCTCCACTCCAGGTAGAGGCCAGTCAGGTTGTTTCCCCTCCCTCTGCTGCTCTGTCATGACGAGCCCTAGACACTTGCAGTTACACCTCCCCTAACTCTTATTTAGTTACCAGAAAATGTCATGAATGCTGCTATACAGTTAAGATTCTAAAATATCCATCTACCATGGCCTATTTCTTTGCATCCTAACCAGTGTGGGAAGTTGTCTGAAAAGGTCTTTGTGTGTGTGTGCATGCTCAGTCTCTCAGTCGTGTCTAACTCTTTGCGACTCCGTGGACTGTAGCCCTCCAGGCTCCTCTGTCCGTGGGATTCTCCAGGCAAGAATACTAGCATGGGTTGCCATTTCCAACTCCAGAGGATCTTCCTGACCCAGGGATTGGACCTGCATCTCTAGTGTCTCCTGCCTTGGCCGGCAGGTTCTTCACAAGTCTTTAGGCCCAGCAGAAAGAGGAAATGCCCAGAGCCTATTTACGATTTAAGACTCTGCTCTGTATTTTATCACCGTTGTCAGCTCCGGGTCTCCAAGGTCACGGCAGAACCTGGCTGAATGGGAAAGACAAGGGGTGAATCTAACCAGCCCTCGTTTAGGTGAGGGGGGCAGACGTGAGGGATGGCTGCAGAACAGGTATAGTTTGACCGTTTCCTTGATGCTTGGGTAGGGTGGCTAAGGCTCTTGTAGCTCGTTTTGTTCTCGCACTCAGAGTCCTTTTACATAAAAGTGCTAAATTTGTTTTACAGATTCAAGCCAAAATCTTGATATAGGTTTAGAGGAACCCAAGAAATAAGCCCAAGTAGATTGTTAAACAGGAAGAGACATGGGTATCCGGGAGAGCTGTGAAAGTTAATGTTCCTATTTCTGTACCCAGATCAAAATGCTCATTTGACTGGTTCCCATGCTGGCCCAGGCTGCTTCTTGATGATACCCTTATGCTTTCTTTCCTGTTGCATATAGATTATTCTAGGCAGTAAGTCACTGTCTTTCACATAGTCCAGGGTTTGTGTGGTTTATGGAAGGGGTTTTATTTGGAGGTTGAAATGACTCTTACAGTTAAGTACTGGAGCTTTCTTTGCTCCAAGTTTACGAATCTTCAGTGATGATAAGCGGTTGGGTAAAGTGGGTATAAGATATACCCACAGATTTAAAAAAAAAAAAAAAAGTGTAGCAATAAAGATTCAGATATCCTTAGCAATACCACAGTTATTAACTGGTGTCCAAGACTGACTGGGATTTTGTTTCTTTCTGCTCCCTGTAGGATAGCTCTCAATGAGTAGAAAAATTGCCAGACAGGAAGAGAAACCCAAGATGCCTGAAACAGTCCCCAAACCGAATGATCAGTCCTAAATAACTGAGTTGACTAGTTGCGTTATCCATCGTCAGGGATTGATTAGTAGGAATTAAAATTTGAGCACTATTTTGTTCTCCTTTACCTTTCACTTCTACTTGGAAACAGTGTCGATGGAGTATTGGGAAGGTATTGGGAGGAAGGAGAAATAAAAGTTTCTTTAATTTAAGGGAAAACAGGAGCAGAATGCTGGTTAATTGATCTCTGTGGGACTCGGAAAGTAGTTCTAAAAGACTCAGAGAGAAAGTAATGTTCTCCCCATTTATCCACAGAGTAACTTCCTGCAGAACTTTCTGTCTCTGACGTTGCCAAAAGGGGGAAACAAACATCTGAGTAACTTGAGCGTGCTCTGGCTAAAGCTGCTTCTGAACATGTCCTTCGAAGAAGACGGGCAGCAGGTGATTCTGCGGCTGGATGGCTGTCTAGACCTGCTCACGGAGATGAGCAGATTCAAGCACAAGAGCAGCCTCTCCATCCCCCTTCTTATTTTCCATAACATCTGCTTCAGTCCTGCCAACAAGCCCAAGATCCTGGCTAACGGTGAGTCTTCTCCTTGTGCACCGCATGAATCCACTGATACATGTGCTTGTCCACACAGTGTTCCGTTCAGGTTAAAACAGAGTAGTTTTATAAACAGTCCGCCTGGTGGTCATTCAGCACTAGCCAAGTTCAAGGCTCTGCCGGAGGCGGAGGCTGTGGGAACTGATCGGGTGTGACTCCTGCCCAGCGTTCACGGGTCACCACACTAGGGCCACACTGGGCGCAGGAGGCAGCTCCTGGGAGAGTCTGGCCCCCTCGCCCCCGTCCCTCCTCCTGGTCCTCTGACTCTTGCGCCTTTGGGCAGGCACGGCCCCGCCCTTGGAGCCTTTCCAGACGGCCTGTCTGCATGGTTGGTACTCCCTGTGCCCGTCTCCTGCCTCCCCCACCCTCTCTCTCTCTGCCTCCTTTCCCCGTTTTATTTTCCTCTGGAGTCACCACCAGCTGATACGCTGTGTGTTCAGTGTACATCCGTGCATTCCTCCTCTGTCCACGCTAGAGCAGAAGGTCTCATGGGTCAGGAGGTTTCTGTCTCTTTCGCTGTGTATACCCAGGGCAGCTATGATCGTGCTCGTCACGAGCGGGCCCCCAGGGGGCACGTGAGATGGAGAGAGTGAACAGGCCGCGGAGTTGAGGACCCGCGAGCACATGGTAACAGGAGCCCCACAGCAACCTCACTCTCTGCCCCCGGGACAGATGGAGGCGAGGGTCTGTGAGGACTCAGAAATTCTGAAACAGGAGAAATGGAGCGCTCTGTTTCTGCAGCCATGTGCTGTTCCTGTGAGGAGTGTGTGAATTTCAGGTTTTATAAGGGGACGTGTTATCATGAGAAAAAAAAGTAGAGGAGAGGTGGACTCTAGACCCCATGTATCCGATGCTGGATGCCAGGCCCTCGGGTGCTGCTTCTCTGGGTCCAGTTTCTTCATCTGCAAAAGAACCCCTCCTTTCCTGACTTTGGTAGAAATCAGTTTTAACACATAAACTGTCCAGCTGTCTATGGAATGTGGTAGGTGCTCCAGATGTATTAATTCTCTTTTCTTTTCATATCTTCCACTTAATCTTTTCTTAGAAGTGTTTTTCTATGAAACATGGAATTTCCCAAGAGGAAAACTGATTACATTATTGTGTATAGTCATTATTCCATTTTTCTGATGAAAATTATTGAATTGTTAGAAATTCAGGGAAAGATTTTAGAAGCTCAGCCAGCCTTTAACTTACCTGAATTAACTGTCATCTCTTTTCCCAGAGAGGAATCGATGAAAGTGTTGGTGGCTTTGTTTCCAGGTTTCTGCCCTCCTTCACTGTGTCCCCCTCTGTCCTCACGTTGCTGAAACGAGGGTGACAATAGGACCCTACCTCATGGGACATGAGAGCCTCTGGGAGGTGCCTGTCCCTGCCCGACGGTCGCCATGTAGCATCACCTTTCTCAGGATAAGTTTCTTCTTTGGGGACCAAAGACGTTTCTTCTTTGCATTTTTATTATTGAGAGGTCAGGAAGAGCTGAAGGAGACACTGCATCATCCATTTCTGGCTCACTCAGGATTTATTTTTAAGCATTTCCTTGCATCAGCAATGTTCTCTTTCCTCCGTGAGCTTGAAGAAGGGGCCTCCCCAGCCCCACAGATGTGAGATGTGGGGCTTCCAAGGTGGCTGGGAGGCAGTGACTGTATAGTTTCTCCGTAGACGTGTCCCAGGCACGGCCTCCATTTCCACCTGGGGATCCAAGGAAGGAGCTTGGCCGAGTCATGCGGCTGAAAGATCTTCTTGGCAAGGCCACGTGACTCTGATCAGCAGCAGCTAACATCCAGTTTAGGTTTAGGTGGTCTGGAGTGGAGTGGGCAGTGGGGCTCGACTGCTATGTGAACAGATCCAGGGGGCGTCTTGTTTCCGGTCATGTTGGACCAGGTCTCCTCTGAGCAAAACAAAAACATGCCAGGTAAAATATATTAAAATTCACCTTAAAAAAATCAAATAACTGAAGATAGTGGGAAACTTTCAAGTCAGTTTTGATTGACAGTCTGTGCCCAGGATGGTAAGAAGTCTGGAGAAGTCTCTTAAGCTCCAAGGACGTTGGTTAGCCAGTGTGCTCAGGCTTTGGTCTACAAGTGCCAAATGGGAAGGGGATGGTCTACGGGGACAGACTCTCTTGAGTCTTATGGGACATCCTGTAGATACTAAGCTGGAATCTCAAAGAACTAACCTCTTAGAAAAAGGTAAAAGTGAAAGTCGCTCAGTCAAGTCTGACTTTTTTTGACCTCATGGACTATACAGTCCATGGAATTCTTCAGGCCAGAATATGGGATTGGGTAGCCTTTCCCTTTTCCAAGGGAATCTTGCTAACCCAGAGATCGAACCCACGTCTCCTTCATTGCAGGCGGATTCTTTACCCTCTGAGCCACAAAGGAAGAAGGTGAATCAGAATTAAATTGGTGCCCTGAGCCTCATCCAGGCAATGATAAAGAAAAACAGGCGCCACACAGACCGCCCCTCACAGCTCTTCAACCCAGAGACACACAGACAAGTGGCCCATGACCTTGGTGGGAGCTGCTCCTCAGTTGAACTGCCCTCTAATGGGCGGAGGACAGGTTCATCCTAGGCCTCAGGGAACCTCCACAAACAGTTTTTCAAAAGCATCAGCCAATTTGCAGTTAAAAGATGACCAGGCATGTCAGGGAAATGGCACCATGAAAGAGCAACAGCAACAGCAAGGGCAAAATACCAGCTTACCTGCCTGAATTGTGAAACACAGATTTGAAAACAACTTTAGTGATGCTACATTTAGATAAGTAAAAAACAAGCTGGAAAGTATGTGCAGGGAATGAGAAACTGAAAAATTTTAAGATGTGAAAAAAGAACCAAACAGAACTTCACTGTTGAGTATGATGTCAGCCCCTTATAGGTGTTTAAATGCAAATTAATTAAGATACTCAATTTGTTTATCACACTTAGCTGCAGGTGGCTATTGGCTATGTTATTAGATTGCAGGCATATGAATATTTCCATCCTTGTGGGGAATTCTGATGGAGAGGAGACTGTTACAGAACTTCAATAGCCAAAATTAAAAATTCAGTATACATGTCTGACAGCAAGTTGGGTGTAGTGGAGGAGAAAATTTAAGCATTCAAAGACAGATCAGGAAACAATTTCCAGAATGTAGGACAGAGAAGAATAAAGGGTTAAGAGAGAGAAAAAAAAAAAGACTAAGTGACAGAGTGGACATACTGGGGCAGTCTCATTGCATGTGCATTGACGTCCTCACAGAAAAGGGGAAGTGAGAGAAAGTGTTTGAGGCAGTGATCACTAAACATTTCAAGAACTGTTTTCATCAGACACTAATCCACAGATTCAGGAGACTCAGATAATTCCAAGCAGATAAGTAAAAATAAGAGATTATCTATATGTTTCTTTGAGAGTTCACATCATACTTCTTGGTTAAACTTAAAAATGTTTTATATGCTTTTTGTGTGTGTGCATGTTATATTTCACAGTAAAAAATTTTTAATTGATCTACTTGCATTATCAGAGGGGACACTACATGAATTGTCCTGTATGTGTACTTTCTTTTAAAAATGTAAGAGAGAGTAACTGGTCAGAGGAGTTGTATCAGCGTACATAGACCACGGTTTATATGTTCTGAGGGCTTGCTGCAAAGTGTGAAAATGTCCCTGGCTGGTACTCAGATGGAGAACACAGAACTCACTCTCCCATTTGATGCTGTTCCCTAAGAGTCTGCCATGCATCACCTCCCATGGTGAATTTCATCGTCTGAAATGACCTCCCATGATGAATTTCACCAAATAGCTATTTATGTAGGCTGGCTCCTGTAGGTTATGGTGCAGGAGAAGCAGAGAGCACAGAGCAGGTGGTCAAGCAGGAGTTGGGGGGGGGGGTGGCGGGAAGGTTGCAGCGCCCGCACCTCCCTTCCTCTCTGTCTGTCCCTTTACTGCACAGAGTTCACTTTATGGAGGAGCTTTTTATTTATTTTTTCCTATAGAAGACTTTAAATTTCTTAAAATTTCTTTAAAAATTCTAGATAGGATCACTTAAACAGCATTCTTGTTTGCTTTCATTATGGTATCTTTCATCCAGCTTGAGTTTATTGAGCCCCTACAGTAAACTTGCACTGTAGATATTCGCCAGTGAGCAGAGTCTACACAGACTCTGCCCTCAGTCATGCACAGGGAGAGAGCTCCCAATAACAAGTGTTTCAACTCTAAGAATGCATTATGTCTTAAAAATCACTCGTTTTAGAGGGAAAATAATTTGATAGAGTTAAGTAATAAAATGGGTTCATGTATTGCTCTGAAACACTTGGACAGTCTCCTTGGGGCTAGATGTCTCTACTTTAAAAAGAGGAGGCTGCTGCAGATAATCTGTAAGTCTTGATTCCATATTCTGGCTAGCTTTGCTCAAAGAGGGTGTATCTTATATGTTGTTATATCTTTAAATAACCTCACATACCTACACACAAAAATACCTTTGAAATGTTTAGTCCTTTCTTAAAAGGCTTAGCTACTATGGTATTTCTTGATTTTTTTTCCCTTATAGCAGCCCTTGCTGTTGATATGTTCGTATAATGTCTTTATAATTTATCGTAAGAGCAAGTTCTGTTTTCCTGCATGTGAAAATGTCAGCTATGATCAAAGAGTTCATTAATAAACTCATTGTGTAATTGCTTATTTCTGCCCTGTCGTTGTCTTTAAAGGAGTGTGGCTTCATTGAATTAGGGACGAAGAAGTTAAGCATCCAGGGCTTCTGTGGTTCTGTGCCTGTTCTAAAAATAGTTTGTTTTAGGGTTATCCTCCCACATATCATATGATGTAAAAAATTGTTTTTGCCAACTCTGTATGTATTGGATGGGTGAAAAGTGGGTATCTTTGACTAGTCTGAGATTTGAATACTACTGTCTGGACCTGACCCTTTCTTTTTTTGTGTGTGTTTATTATTAGAGAAAGTGATTAGTGTGCTCGCTGCTTGTCTGGAAAGTGAGAATCAAAACGCTCAGAGGATTGGAGCAGCCGCACTGTGGGCTCTCATTCACAATTACCAGAAGGTCAGTTGTTAAAAGCATTGTCCCTGGGGGGGCAAACACCACATTTTTCGGGACGTCAGAGGAGTGTCAGCAAGGGAAAAAAAAAAAAGTCAAAGACATTGTTGCCTTTGTGCATTCAAACCATTAGTAAAGCATTGGTTGAAATCTCTCGTTAACATTTCCGTAGGAGGCACCTCAGTCCCAAGTGTCTCTCTTGGGTGAATTCCCCCTTGTTAATAGAACCAGATTTGCCATATTTGTGCAGTGTTAGTATGAATCCTTTTTCCTAAAAGATGTGTCCAGGAGAAATTCATCTTGACATCCAGCCAGACAGTGAATTTTTATCCAATTGTGGGATTTGCTTTTCTCCCAGACATGTCATCGCTGAGCTTTGAAGTCAGCTCACTTCTCATAGGGCCAGCCCTGTGAGAATGGCAGGCAGGTTCTCTGGCCTCAGCTCTCCTGATGGCAGACATCTCACTCCTCAGAAAGATAGCTGCGCGTCCCTGGCGGCTAGGTGGTGACCAGCAGGTGGGTCCCCGAGTGGTACTTAGGCAGCCGGCCAGCCCTGGTCAGGGGGCTGCCCTCCCTGCTGGCTGGGTCAGTGCACAGGGGGACAGAGGCCACTCTTGTCCCCAACACCCCTGACCCCCAGGGCCCAGCACACGCTCGGGCATTTTGGAGTCCCCCAGTAAATACGTGAGCAACTGACCAACTGCTCATATTCCATATTGTTGGTCTGAAATCTGAGATTAGAGGGAATAATGAAACACTGAAACTAAGATTGCATAGTTGAAAGTAGCAAATTGAGATTGGGGGAAAGGGGAGGAAAGGAAGAGCAAGGGACAGCAGAGGAAGAACCTGGTTACACGGGGAGGGGAGTGGGGGTCACAGCGGGATGGACCAGCTTCTCTGGCTGCTTCCTTCTCTTCTGCAGTGTCTTGTTGAATACTGTAGTCCACAAGCACAGAGTTAGTGCTGTGCCGTCCTGATTCTTAAGCACATGGGACTAAACGTGATTGATGGATGACTCTGTATTATCTCTAGGCAAAAACAACTTTGAAAAATCCATCAATAAAAAGAAGAGTGGAAGAAGCATATTCCTTAGCAAAGAAAAGTAAGTTTTATTATTAAAGAGATTATAGTTGAAATCTATACAGACTTCCCTGATTAATGAAATATTTGGACAGTTCACAGCAGAATGGCAGTTTCCTACACTGATTTTTACACTGACGTCTGAGGAGCTTTTTTGTGAAAGCATTGTGAGGAAGCATACTTCTTTGTGAAGGCATTGTAAAGTGGACCAGTATTTGATCCATGCTTTTCACTGTAAATTTTTTTTTTCAGTAATAAAATGATGCTGTAATAGGTGAGAATATTTGAGACATAGTAGTTTCTTAAGACATGTCAGTGGTCTTTCTCTTGGTCATTTTTTTTTTCTTGTACCAAATTTGTTTCTGCCAATGGCTACCACTGCTACAGTGTGTTCTCGGGTGATAAGAATTGGGCCCAATTAAAACTGACCTTGAACAGAAAACTTTGATCCAGCGTCAGGGAGCTGAATTACAATCTTCTAAGAATAGATCCCATTATCCCTGCACCCACTCAGCCCTGTGATGTGATCATGGTATGAGGTAGGGTTTTCCTCTCAAAGGGCATTTTTCATTTTAAGTGACACCAGTTTTCAACAAGCTTTTTTCTCTAAACCTTTTTTTCTGTTAAGACACTGAACTGTGTCTTTCCTGTACTACTCTGTGTCTATTGGTTATTAATTTGTGTTTTTATAAAGTGTGATTTTTTTTTTTTTTTTTGGTAAGTGGTTCGGTTGTGGGGTTTGGAGTTTTTTTGCTAGCTGTGACCATGGGTTTCTGTCGGTAGTGAATAACTGAGTTATGTGTTAGGGATGGTACATAAAAAAGCAAGATATTCATTTGGGCTTATAGGTCATAAGTGTCCATTATGGGGCTATATTATTTTTTATTTATATTCTTGGGCTAAACCATTAACTAAAGATAAATTTTACAATGTCTTAATATTTAAAATGTATTTTAAATATTAAATTTAAAAATGTCCTTACAGTGCTAGCACATCGAGAATTGAAACAGAACTGGAAGCTATAAACAGTTCTGTTTACATAGGTTAGTGTGTGTGTCTGCTGCTCAGTGCAGTGCTGAAGTTTAATAAACTTGCTCTTCTGTGCTCTAATCTTTCTGTCTCAGCTTTCTCAGACTCAGAAGAAACCCCTCTAAGTGTCTATTATTTGAAATGTCTTGAAAATCTTGTGCAGCAGCTTAACTCTTCATGAACGCCCTGAGGTGCTCTGCCCGAAGCAGGTGGCCACTGCACAGGTGAGCCAGCCTTGAAGCAAGTTGTATGTAGACCCATTCCCGAAGACATGCTAAGCCTCCGCAACAAAAGATGTAGAGAGTCCTGGGAACACAAGCAGTTTTACCTTTTTCTATGCAATGTGTTTTGTAAAAATCTTATTTATCAATTATTTAATAAAATATTTTTAGTAACTGAAAATTGACTAACAATTTCTGCTTGCAGGCTTTTATCAGTCTCATGAATATAAGTTTTAGGAATGGAAAGAAGACATTGTGTTCTGATGTTTTTTTAAAAAAAACATTGTATGTAAAATTTGGCTCTTGTCAATACAAATCCTTATTTTTCAAAACATACACATCAGTGAATGGATATTTGTAGTAAATGTGTTTAGTTTGGTGAGTAGCTTATTTTTGCAATTTTTAGTACTCTTAACTCCTTTCCATATGATTTATAAATGTGTTATATCTTATTATTTTCACCTTTTCAACTTCTGAAATGCTGTGTAGTAAAAAAAAAAAAAAAAAAAAAAAAAAAAAAA
>SJYA01002805.1:249101-277651 GCA_006410615.1 Neotragus moschatus
AGAAAAAAAAAAAAAAAAAAAAAAAAAAAAAAAGGAAGAAGTAGAATGTATGGTCATTTACACCTGGATTCAAATTCTGTCTCAGAACATCATGAAGAAAAGGAATGTGAAGAATCTAATAGGATCAACTCTGTTGAGGTCTCTGGACATAACTCATAACAAACATGTAGTTCTAAACTCAGAACTTAAGGTCAGGAGTTCCCTGGTGGTCCACCCATTAGGACTTGGCACATCCAACCGCTGTGGCCTGGGTTCAGTCCCTGGTTGGGGAACTAAGATCCTGCAAGCTACATGCAGGGGGGAAAAAAAAGAGAACTTCAGACGTAATCATTTTCAGCAGTTTTCCCGACACTTTTGAAATTAAGAGAAAATTTTGTCCGAGAAAAGAAAAAGCAGAAATACATAGGTGTATGTATGTGTGTATATACACATCTCTATCTGTATACACACATATACCTTACATGTACGTGATTTGATGATGATGATTTAGTCACTAAGTCGTGTCTGACTCTTGCGACCCCATGGACTGTATAGCCTGCCAGGCTCCTCTGTTCATGGGAATTCTCCAGGCAAGAATACTGGAGTGGGTTGCCATTTCCTTCTCCATCACATGTACATACACACTCATTATTTAGGAAACTGTTTTCTAAATAAATTATGATTAGTAAGAAAAAAGAACTTTTTAATTTTTTTACTAAGTGCTGTTAGCAAATTGCTGTCATTAATAAAATAAACCATGTAATGTTATTTAAGCTGGAAGTATGGGGACAAAATATAAAATACTGAGATAGAAGCAGATAAACTTGTAGTGTCTGAAAATTATTGATTAGAGATCTGAGAAGTAGAATTTCGGAAGTTCAGAAGTCTCCAGGCAGCCCAAATTAATTTGAAGCAATGGACATGACAGTATTCTGAAAAATTCTAAGAGCAGGAACCATAGGAATTATTTCTTCCTTTTGCCTGGTTTCTTATATTTATGTCATTTTGAGGGTATTACCTTTTAAGTCCTCACTAATGAATGATAAAATGGATTTCTTTGTAACTTCGTTTAAAGAACTTCTTCCAATGTGTCAGGCACTATTCTCAGAATGTTTATTATTTAATCTGTCTTCCTCTAAAATATTGCCGTTGTTGCTAGATTGGAGGTGAGTGAATGGAGTTGGCTTGGTGGCTCGTCTGTGGCTGATGGAGAGTGCAGGTGAGGTTGGAGCCCAGGATAACTGTTGACTGGCCTGGGGGTTCCAACCACTGTGCTCTGCTCCCCCTGCTTCTTTTCCCCCTCATTGATATCCCTGTCTTTGTGTTTGGATCTTATAGATAACTTCCATTTTTTTCTACAAAAGTTGGGTTTCTTCCGAGAAGTCATCACTTCCTTTATGGTTCATTGGTTGATTGAGTCACATCTCAGGGTTTGCTTTGCCTCATGTCCTTGGAATCTGAGAGAACTGTAATTGATTGTATTCTCTTAGCAGTTCAGGGTAGTACAGTGCCATGCGGGGATTTGTGACCCCACAGGGACGTTACAGAAGGGCTGCCACCCTGGAAAGTGGGAGGGAGGTCCTGGATTCAGGAGAACGCATCCAAGGTGTGAACCTCGGGGGCATGTGGTGTTCCAGGGCCTTGGTGGCTTGCCGTCTGTCCTTGTCTCTTCAGCTTGTGTCCAGCCAACCTGTGGGGAAGCTGTTGAGCGGACGGTCCCTGAGGTCACTGGCCCACTGTTTTAGCAGCCACTGTGGCTCTACCTTGAGGACCTAGCAGCATCAGAATCCCCCAGGATGCCTTGAAATGTAGATGCCTGGGCCACCTGAACCACAGTCTTAGGCCTGTGTCTGGAACGGTTAGCAAACTGGCCAGGTGATCTTGATCCTAATCACAGCTTTGCATATGCCTTAACATCACAGTCACTTAGTAAGGAAGTCAGGGCTTGAGTTTGGGTCTCTTGCCTGTGAGCCAGATGTTCCTCCCATCACACGTCCCTCATTTAGGCAGCAGTCCAGTGCACGACACTGTTGGGGGGTGAGGTACTAGCTCATGCCTCCCTGTCTCCAGAGTTCCCATTTCCTGGCTGTTTTGTTGGAGGGGGTTAGTGTGTGTAACTGCTAAGAATGAGCTCAAAGACTGTGCCATGTTAACTGCAACAGGCCGACACTGATCCTGAAGTGTCTGTATTCTAGACCTTGAGCCCTCTGGGGGAGAATGTGGCCCCCAGTTTTGAAAACAGAGGAAACAAGTAGAATAATTAGCACACCTAGTTGAAGCCCTTCCACACTCTTCCAAAAATTGCTTTCAGAAGTGAATAACTAGATGTTCTTTTCATTGGTATTCTGTAAATAAGGGAATGAAAGATGGAATTTGCGGGTTTAACTGCAGGTCACCAGTTTCCCTTTGGAGTGCTGAATGCACTCATTATCCATAGTAATTTTCCATTGTCAGTCTTTGTGGCCGCACTTGTCTACTCCTGTCTCCTGAGATCTGCCTGACCCCTCATGTCTTGTATCTGGCAGATTGATGGATAAGAATAACAGTTGCTCTTATGTGAGGTGTGTCCACGGTTCTTTCAGCAAACAAGAGAATGTGGCGCAGTGGTTCAGGGCCTAGGGCTCTCGAGTCTAGGGACCCCGGGCCAGCCTGGCCTCACCCCACATGGCTGTGGGACTGGGGACAGCCTGCTGCTTCTGCTGTCCTTGGGGATATGGATACCTGTCTTGTAAAGTCAGGGAGAAGACTGAGTGCCTTGTCCTCCGTGTAGGTACGTGATTGTCTCTTAGACATTATCAGTGATTGATTATTCTTATGATCTCGACTATCTTTCATTAAAACATTAACATTTTTGTGTCCTTGCAATACTTCTGTCCCTTTCCAGATATGCTGGAAAGTGAGTTTTACTCAGAACTACATTCCCCAAAGATCATCCATTTCTGGTGGAGGCTTATGTCCACAGTCCTGTGGTCACTAATAGCAGACACTGAGCAAGTCATCAGGGAGAACTAAGTCTTGTAAAGCATTGCATAGAGGCACTTTATACACCTGGTGTGTATGCTTCTTGTTCTTTGGCCCATCAAATTGTCTTGATTGAATGTCAGTTGGTGAAATATTGCTCTTTCTCCATTTGAATTGTGAAAATGGAAAACACAAGAAATTATAACCTTAGCAGCCAAAAGAATATCTTAGCCTAAAGAACCCATCAGTTTGGGAGCTGACTTTTCAAAACTCTGGCCACTTGTTGTTGACCTCATGATCCAAGCNAAAAAAAAAAAAAAAAAAAAAAAAGGAAGAAGTAGAATGTATGGTCATTTACACCTGGATTCAAATTCTGTCTCAGAACATCATGAAGAAAAGGAATGTGAAGAATCTAATAGGATCAACTCTGTTGAGGTCTCTGGACATAACTCATAACAAACATGTAGTTCTAAACTCAGAACTTAAGGTCAGGAGTTCCCTGGTGGTCCACCCATTAGGACTTGGCACATCCAACCGCTGTGGCCTGGGTTCAGTCCCTGGTTGGGGAACTAAGATCCTGCAAGCTACATGCAGGGGGGAAAAAAAAGAGAACTTCAGACGTAATCATTTTCAGCAGTTTTCCCGACACTTTTGAAATTAAGAGAAAATTTTGTCCGAGAAAAGAAAAAGCAGAAATACATAGGTGTATGTATGTGTGTATATACACATCTCTATCTGTATACACACATATACCTTACATGTACGTGATTTGATGATGATGATTTAGTCACTAAGTCGTGTCTGACTCTTGCGACCCCATGGACTGTATAGCCTGCCAGGCTCCTCTGTTCATGGGAATTCTCCAGGCAAGAATACTGGAGTGGGTTGCCATTTCCTTCTCCATCACATGTACATACACACTCATTATTTAGGAAACTGTTTTCTAAATAAATTATGATTAGTAAGAAAAAAGAACTTTTTAATTTTTTTACTAAGTGCTGTTAGCAAATTGCTGTCATTAATAAAATAAACCATGTAATGTTATTTAAGCTGGAAGTATGGGGACAAAATATAAAATACTGAGATAGAAGCAGATAAACTTGTAGTGTCTGAAAATTATTGATTAGAGATCTGAGAAGTAGAATTTCGGAAGTTCAGAAGTCTCCAGGCAGCCCAAATTAATTTGAAGCAATGGACATGACAGTATTCTGAAAAATTCTAAGAGCAGGAACCATAGGAATTATTTCTTCCTTTTGCCTGGTTTCTTATATTTATGTCATTTTGAGGGTATTACCTTTTAAGTCCTCACTAATGAATGATAAAATGGATTTCTTTGTAACTTCGTTTAAAGAACTTCTTCCAATGTGTCAGGCACTATTCTCAGAATGTTTATTATTTAATCTGTCTTCCTCTAAAATATTGCCGTTGTTGCTAGATTGGAGGTGAGTGAATGGAGTTGGCTTGGTGGCTCGTCTGTGGCTGATGGAGAGTGCAGGTGAGGTTGGAGCCCAGGATAACTGTTGACTGGCCTGGGGGTTCCAACCACTGTGCTCTGCTCCCCCTGCTTCTTTTCCCCCTCATTGATATCCCTGTCTTTGTGTTTGGATCTTATAGATAACTTCCATTTTTTTCTACAAAAGTTGGGTTTCTTCCGAGAAGTCATCACTTCCTTTATGGTTCATTGGTTGATTGAGTCACATCTCAGGGTTTGCTTTGCCTCATGTCCTTGGAATCTGAGAGAACTGTAATTGATTGTATTCTCTTAGCAGTTCAGGGTAGTACAGTGCCATGCGGGGATTTGTGACCCCACAGGGACGTTACAGAAGGGCTGCCACCCTGGAAAGTGGGAGGGAGGTCCTGGATTCAGGAGAACGCATCCAAGGTGTGAACCTCGGGGGCATGTGGTGTTCCAGGGCCTTGGTGGCTTGCCGCCTGTCCTTGTCTCTTCAGCTTGTGTCCAGCCAACCTGTGGGGAAGCTGTTGAGCGGACGGTCCCTGAGGTCACTGGCCCACTGTTTTAGCAGCCACTGTGGCTCTACCTTGAGGACCTAGCAGCATCAGAATCCCCCAGGATGCCTTGAAATGTAGATGCCTGGGCCACCTGAACCACAGTCTTAGGCCTGTGTCTGGAACGGTTAGCAAACTGGCCAGGTGATCTTGATCCTAATCACAGCTTTACATATGCCTTAACATCACAGTCACTTAGTGAGGAAGTCAGGGCTTGAGTTTGGGTCTCTTGCCTGTGAGCCAGATGTTCCTCCCATCACACGTCCCTCATTTAGGCAGCAGTCCAGTGCACGACACTGTTGGGGGGTGAGGTACTAGCTCATGCCTCCCTGTCTCCAGAGTTCCCATTTCCTGGCTGTTTTGTTGGAGGGGGTTAGTGTGTGTAACTGCTAAGAATGAGCTCAAAGACTGTGCCATGTTAACTGCAACAGGCCGACACTGATCCTGAAGTGTCTGTATTCTAGACCTTGAGCCCTCTGGGGGAGAATGTGGCCCCCAGTTTTGAAAACAGAGGAAACAAGTAGAATAATTAGCACACCTAGTTGAAGCCCTTCCACACTCTTCCAAAAATTGCTTTCAGAAGTGAATAACTAGATGTTCTTTTCATTGGTATTCTGTAAATAAGGGAATGAAAGATGGAATTTGCGGGTTTAACTGCAGGTCACCAGTTTCCCTTTGGAGTGCTGAATGCACTCATTATCCATAGTAATTTTCCATTGTCAGTCTTTGTGGCCGCACTTGTCTACTCCTGTCTCCTGAGATCTGCCTGACCCCTCATGTCTTGTATCTGGCAGATTGATGGATAAGAATAACAGTTGCTCTTATGTGAGGTGTGTCCACGGTTCTTTCAGCAAACAAGAGAATGTGGCGCAGTGGTTCAGGGCCTAGGGCTCTCGAGTCTAGGGACCCCGGGCCAGCCTGGCCTCACCCCACATGGCTGTGGGACTGGGGACAGCCTGCTGCTTCTGCTGTCCTTGGGGATATGGATACCTGTCTTGTAAAGTCAGGGAGAAGACTGAGTGCCTTGTCCTCCGTGTAGGTACGTGATTGTCTCTTAGACATTATCAGTGATTGATTATTCTTATGATCTCGACTATCTTTCATTAAAACATTAACATTTTTGTGTCCTTGCAATACTTCTGTCCCTTTCCAGATATGCTGGAAAGTGAGTTTTACTCAGAACTACATTCCCCAAAGATCATCCATTTCTGGTGGAGGCTTATGTCCACAGTCCTGTGGTCACTAATAGCAGACACTGAGCAAGTCATCAGGGAGAACTAAGTCTTGTAAAGCATTGCATAGAGGCACTTTATACACCTGGTGTGTATGCTTCTTGTTCTTTGGCCCATCAAATTGTCTTGATTGAATGTCAGTTGGTGAAATATTGCTCTTTCTCCATTTGAATTGTGAAAATGGAAAACACAAGAAATTATAATCTTAGCAGCCAAAAGAATATCTTAGCCTAAAGAACCCATCAGTTTGGGAGCTGACTTTTCAAAACTCTGGCCACTTGTTGTTGACCTCATGATCCAAGCAGTTAGGGAAATAGATGACAGAAGACCATTGTTGTGCAGGGTTAGGAGATTTAGTTTCAGGGGATTTAGTTTATTCTTAAGTCAGAAGTTATTCATCCCAAGATGTTCCTTTTAAAACTCAAATAACAAGTCACCTGGTTCCAAGTGAAATGGGTATGCTGAGCTGAGTAGGTTGACCTTGAGGCTGAGAATATACGGAAGACCAAGCCAAGACCTGGGTCCTGAGGCTTGGTAGTGAAATGCGAAGAGCTCAGCGTGATCTCGTTTCAGATGTTCTCAACAACGTCCATTTTTGTGTTTCATTCACTCCTGCCTTTGGGAAGTCTGCCTGAGAAAAGAAAGTTGCTCTTTTAAAGTGCTCCATGTGGTGATGTTCCATAAATTTCTGAAATTTATCTGTGTGAATGTAGACTGCAAGGAAAATTCTTTTATGCATTTCTCAATTTCCAACAATGTCACTTTCCCTGTGGCTTGCTCTGTGGCCTTTGGAGGAGTGTCTGCATCTCGTTCCATTCGTTCATGTAGGCAGCAATGCTTGGTGATCTGGTAGCAGATGGCCTGCATTCTGGGCACATTCTGGAAGCATGAATTCCTCAGATCCTCTGTTAGAACATTCTTCCCTTGGCTTACCCTGGAAAGAAACAGATTATAAAGTGGAAAACTATTTTTAATCATTTTCTGATGATATTTGTAAAGCTTGAGTTGCAGAGAATCAATTTATGGATATGGTACCTCTTATAAAAGCTTACCTCTTCTATCTGTTAGGAAAAGCCATGATTGCTTTCTGCAGTATAGAAAGCCCCAAATGATAATGGCTTCAGTAAGAGAAGAGTTTTATTTTTTGTTGTTCCCACATCCAGGAAGCCCCCCTCACCCCTCTCCTCCCACTGGAAGGCAGTCCTTGGGTACTGGTATCTCCAGTGTCAAGCGCCCATTCTTTGGTGCGTTTTTCCTCCAGCAAGTTATCCTGTGGACATCCGGAAGGAAAGACCTCCCCCAGCTGTCTGTTGCCCTTTCAGCAGCCTCGTCAACTCCCCTTTTATCCTCTTCATGTTCTCTGGCTTGCTCCTCCGTGCCCTTTCTCTTCCTGCCTCTTGGTTTAATTCTTCAACTTGCCTCCACCCGCGTGCCTCCACCCACCTTTCGTTTCCACTTCTGCCTGCTTTCAGAGGCCAAGATCAAAGGTCATCTCTCCCGTGAAGCTGTGGCAGATTCCCCGACTGGCAAGAAAGTCTTTACTCTTAGAGTTTCCACATCAATTTTAGTTGAATTTTTTTTTTTTAACTTTTATATCACTTAGCCCTTTTCCCTTTGTATTATACTTATTTGCATAAAGTCATTTTCCCCACCATCTGCTTCAAAACATGACTTCTGACAGCTTGAGACTCCTTGCCTCTGACAGTACCTCACAAAGCAAGTGTTCAGTTTGTATTGATTTACTTGAATTGAATGGATGGATGGATATGGAAAATATTAGTAAAAGCTGTTGAATTTCATCATGTGAGTTAGGCTAAAATTCTGTTGACTTTGTCAAAATAGGCATTATTTTAAGCTTTTGTGAGAGTAGATTTTTGTTAGGTGTTTAAAGAATGAAAGCAAAAAGCACTGCTTAAAAACACTTTAAAATCTGTAGTTTTTTTTTTTGTTTGTTTTTTTTTTTTAGTTTTGTAGAGAAAGAATAAAACCCCAATATTTTAGATATGATTTGAAAATACAACTGGCACTGGCATGGAACAGAGATTCTNCACATCTGGATGGCAGAAGTCTCAAAAATGGAAAAAAATAAAATTGAAAATAAGTCCTTGAAGAAATGCGGATATAACTTTCCTAATACTAAAAAGAGACAATAAAGTTTGTACTTGAACAGCACATAGAAAACCAAAGAAGAGAGGGAAGAAAAAATATATATATATTATACACTCATTGTGAAAATCTAAGAATGTCAAAGACAAAAAGCCCCTAAACAACCCAATAAAAAGGATAATAACCCCAAACTGGAAATAACCTAAATCCCCATCAATAAGAATAAGTTAAAAAATATTGTACTATATTTACGGGACAAAATACTGCCTAGCAATAAAAAATTACAATAACCACAACATCATGGATAAGTGTCAAAACATTAAATTGGGCAAAAATAAAAAAAACCCTGACACAGAGAATGTATTGGATGATTCCACTTACATGAAATCAAATGACAGGTAAACCCAACCTCTGGTGGCAGGAGTTTATAGTAACAGTAATCTTTTGTCTTGTGTTAACTTAAAAGACACAAAGCAATCATCCTGTCTCTGTGTCTTGATCTACAGCATATTATTCCTTGATCCAGGTTGTGTTAACATGCATATGTAAAAAAAAAGTCTTAAAAATGTGCATGTTATTATATGTATATTATACATATAATAAGACACCTGAAAGAAGGAAAGTTATATTTAGATAATATCAGCATGGACATTAGGAGAACAAAGCAAGTAAAAGAATGCTATATTGCTATTGTGAGGGGAATGCAGGTATCAATTTTTGTTTTTAGTGAGGATGAAAAACAAAAGCAGTGACAAATCGAAGGAATAAGATGACAGAACCTTATATAAATATATCAATAAAAATAAATGGGTTAAACTCAAGTGAAAGACAAACTTGAAAGATTGTATGACGAAATCTAAGTATATGCTATCTATAAGGTTGAAGTAAGGATAAAAAAGCAAATGTAGCAAAAATAAAACTGATATTAATGCAAAATGAAATTGACTTTAAGATAAAACGTATAGATACAAAAAATACCACTATAATGACAAAAGATTCTATGGTTTAAGAAGATGTGGCAATTTTAACATACATATATCTAACAAAATAACCTCAAAATATTTGAATCCCAAAGTGACAGCACAATAAGGATGAAATGATGAATCTGTTATTGCAAGAATAGCTGTATATCCATGCTCTTGATTTCTGAAAAGTTTTAGTAGACAGTAACTCAAAAAAGATATAGAAAATCTGAATAATACAATTGATAAACTTGATCTAGTGGATATTTACAGATTTCTGCAACCAAGAATTAGACACATTTTCCCCTCAATCCATGTAAAGCATTTAGTTATTCAAGTATCAGGCAACAAAGCCCTCAATAAATTTCAGAGAATAATTTCATATTGCATGAGCTCTTACCACTTTGTAATTGAGTTAAATTTTAATAAAACAATAAGAATGTATACTTGGAAATTAAAAACTTCTAAGTAACTGACAATGAAAAAAAAAACCACAATGGAAAGTTACTGAATGATAATGAAAACTCTACACGGAAAGAACTATGGGATGCAGCAAAAGTGAAAGTCTCTCACATTTTTTAATCCTTTAGAAAATGTTTGCTTTAGATCTGTCTAGAAGGCAGCCTCAAAATGATAAGCCGTGTGCCTGTCTTAAGAATTAGAAAACTAATGACAGAATAACTGAAATTAAGTTGAAGAGATAATAAAGAAAGAAGGGCAAAAGGTAGTGAGATAGAGTCAAAGGTATTACAAAACAGAAGACAAAGCAAAAACTGGTTCTTTGAAGAAAATCGTAGATGAATTTCTGCCATAAACGATCAACTGAAAAAGCAAAAGGAACAAATGGTGTAATGAATATAAAGGGGGAGATACTACAGATAAAGTAGCATGAAGAGTTACTGCAAAACATCAGCAATTCTGTATGAGCAAATTTAAAAGCATAAACAAATTCTTGGAAGGATATCATTTACTAGAATTGACCTAAAAAAGAATAGACTTCAATAATCTTGTAGCTAATAAAGAAATTGAAGCAGTGATTATAATTGTCCCGTAAAGAAAACACAAGACTAATGGTCTCAGGCACATTTTAACAAACATTCCAAGGGCAATCGCAATTTTATTCAAGCTCTTTGCAAGAGTGATAGGAGAAAAGGGAAGAATGCCTCATTCTATGAAGCCAGTATAACGGATACCTAAACCAAACCAGGGAAATATGAGAATGGAAAAGTATAGGCTCGCTTATCTCATGAATAGAGACAAAAATCCTAAACAGTATTACTAGCATCAAGTAGACTATATGTATAAAAGACATTTATATGCTTCTCTTCGCTGATAAGATGTAGAAAAAGTACTTGATAATATTCTACTTAATGGCAGACTCTCTTAGTGAATCAGAAGTAGAAGGCAATACGTTAAACAATAAGGAGTATATTTAAATAACAGAGCACCATCATTCTAAATGGAAGAACAGTAGACGTACAGTTGGCCTGCTGTATCCACAGTTCTGCACTCTTGGATTCAACCAACTGCAGAGTAAAAATACTAGGGAAATAATTCCAGAAAATCCCCAAAGCAGACCTGGATTTGTCACACACTAGCAACGATTTACATTGTATTTACAGGCTTCCTTGGTGGCTCAGATGGTAAAGCACCTGTCTGCATGGGGGAGACCCAGGTTCGATCCCTGGGTCGGGAAGATCTCCTGGAGAAGGAAATAGCAGCCCACTCCAGTACGCTTGCCTGGAAAATACCATGGACGGAGGAGCCTGGTGGGCTGCAGTCCATGGGGTCGCAGAGTCGGCCACAACTGAGAGACTTCATTTTCACTTTGCATTAGGTGTCCTGCATAATCTAGAGATGGTTTAAAGTGAGGGGGGATGTCCATAGGTTATATGGAATACTGCCCCATCTTAGAGATACGTGTATCAGCAGATTTTGGTTATTTGTGTGGGTCCTAGAGCCAATACCTTGTGGTTATCGAGGAGTGATATTCCCTTGAAATTATTCCCACAAATGGGTGTTCTGAATGATAGCGACTGAGTTTCCTGCAGATGGCTGGCTTCAACAGCCAGTTAGTCATGTGAATAAGGAGCCTTCACACGAGTCCTGCACCTAGCCACTGCATCCCCCTTCAGCCTTTCCATCTTCCCACCGGAGGCCCCAGATGTCACGGTAGCTGAAAAACTCAATGCTGTGCTTCCTCTGAGTCCCAATCCTTGGATTCCTGACCACCAAAATGGTGGCTGCTTCATATCATTAAATGTAAGTTCTTCTCAAACTGATGAAGGTGAAAGCATTAGTCACTTAGTTGTGTCCGACTCTTTGGGACCCCATGGATTGTAGCCTGCCAGATTGCTCTGTCTGTGGAATTCTCCAGGCAAGAATACTGGAATGGTAGTCATTCCCTTCTCCAGGGGATCTTCCTCCTGATGCAAGGACTGAACCCAGGTCCTCCCGCATTGCAGGGAGATCCGTTACCTTCTGAGCTACCAGGGAAGCCCTCTCAAATTGATAGATAGGTTTAATTGCACCCAAAATTTCAGCAGAGTATTCCTGGTAGAATTTGATGAGTTTATTCTGAAGTCTACAAGAAAGAATAATGAGATAGCCAGGATGTTTTCAAAGATCAATAGCAAGAGGAGAGAATTTACTTTATTACCAAGCAGCAGAATTTCATATGAAATTATGATAATTAAAACTGTTTGACATGGTGCAAAGATAAGCAAAACATTTATGGAAGTTTGGTATATGTCCAGAGTGACATGACAGATAATGGAGAAAAGAGGGGCAGGTTGATGAACAGGAGAAGATAAAGTGTTATCTATATGGGAAAAGATGAAGTTGGATCCCTTCTTTGTAACATTTGTAAAAACTACAAATAATTAAGGGCTGATATGTCAAAGACAAAATATGAACACCCTTTAGACCTGGGGCTAGGAAAGAATTTTTTCCAACTAGTTTTTAAAAAGCATTGAATATAAGAAGATTGATACATCTTAATAAATAAAAATTAACTTTATTAATTAAAAAGCACCAAAAAGAAATTGAAAAGGTAAATTATAAACTAGAAGGAAATATTTTCACCTTATGCTACTGACTGGAGAAGGAAATGGTAACCTACTCCAGTATTCTTGACTGGGAAATCCCATGGACAGAGGAGCCTGGTGGGCTACAGACAATGGGACCACAAAAGAGTTGGGTATGACTTAGTGATTAAACAACAACTAATGCTACTGACAGTGGACTAATATCAGTGATATATAAGTAACTTCTACACATCAGTGAGTAGAACCCAAACAGTCCAGTGGAAAAGTAGGCACAAATCATGAGCAGGCATTTCAAAGAAAAGTTCATATGCCCAATACACATATGAAAAGATCTTCAATATCATTTTCATTTAGAGAAGTAGAAATTAAGACCACAATCAGACTGACAAAAAGTAAAGAACTCTGACAACAAATATTGGCAAGGATATAAATCCACAGGAGGGATTTATACATTGTTAGAAATATGCTGCTGCTAAGTCACTTCACTCGTGTCCGACTCTGTGCAGCCCCATAGATGGCAGCCCACCAGGCTCCCCCATCCCTCGGATTCTCCAGGGATTCTCCAGGCAAGAACACCGGAGTGGGCTGCCATTTCCTTCTCCAATGCACGAAAGTGAAAAGTGAAAGTGAGGTTGCTCAGTTGTGTCTGACTCTTAGCAACCCCATGGACTGCAGCCCACCAGCTCCTCCATCCATGGGATTTGCCAAGCAAGAGGACTGGGGTGGGGTGCCATTGCCTTCTCCCTATACTTCTTGGGGGAAGTATAAGTAAGTACAATCACACAGCAAAAACAATTTGGCATTTGGGGAAACAGGATCAAGTCAGCAGAGTAGATCTTGAGCTCACCTACTCCCATGAACACACCAAAACTACAGCTGCATGTAGAACAACTCTTTCTGAGAACAACCTGAAGACTAGCAGAATGGCTGTTTTACAATGAAGGCTATAAAGAAAAAATGCAGTGAGACGGGGGTAAGAGAAGCCATCTGGTTGGGACCCATAGCCCCGTGGGTGACCCAGAAGAGGAGGGCAAAGTTACAACTGAGGCTTTGGAGCCTCCCTAAGGAGCAGGGGTTTCAGCCCACATTGGACACCTTAGCCTAGGGGTCCAGCACCAGGAAGTTGAGCCTCCTTGGATGGTTTTAGAAACCAGTTGGGCTTACCAGAGGGCTGTAGGAAACCAAGACTCTACTCGTAGAGTGTGCACCCAGATTTGCTTGCTACTGGTTCCAGCACAGAGGCATCAGTCTGAAAAGTGGCTGGTGCTCTGGACCAGTGTACTGAGACCACCATAGCATACCCCTCAGCCCACATGGGGCTCTAGCTGCCAACGTGCCCTAGGAGAGAAGATGCAGCTCACACTGGACTGTGGCCCCAACTCCTCCAGCTTCAGCCCTTCCCCCCACCTTCATAGCTGACCTTTAGCACCCCTAGAAGAAGCCGTGGCTCATACCTGATACTGACTGTGGCCACCACACCCCACTCCAACCTTCTGTCACCAAAGTGACAACCCCAGCACAACCTGGAAAAGGCCTTGGCCTAAATAAAACCCCAGGAAAAAAGACCTAATGAAATGGAGATAATTGATTGACCTGAAAAAGAGTTCAAAGCATTGCTTACTGAACATGGAGAAAGAATAGAGGAATACAGTGAAAACTTCATGAAAAATTAGAACTGAAGACTACAATAATTGAAATTTAAAATACACTAGATAGAATTGCCAACAAAGGCCCGTCTAGCCAAAGGTATGGTTTTTCTGGTAGTCATGTATGGATATGAGAGTTGGACTGTAAAGAAAGCTGAGCACCGAAGAACTGATGCTTTGAACTGTACTGTTGAAGAAAACTCTTGAGAGTCCCTTGGGCTGCAAGGAGATCCAACCAGTCCATCCTAAAGGAAATCAGTCCTGAATGTTCATTGGAAGAACTGAGGCTGAAGCCGAAACTCCAATACTTTGGCCACCTGATGCAAAGAACTGATTCATTTGAAAAGACCCTGATGCTGGGAAGGATTGAGGTGGGAGGAGAAGAGGATGATAGAGGATGAGATGGTTGGATGGCATCACCGACTCGATGATGAGTTTCATCATCGTGATGGCAACTTGACTTGAGTTTGAGAAAGCTCCAGCAGTTGGTGATGGGCAGGGAAGACTGGAGTGCTGCACTCCTTGGAGACGCAAAGAGCTGGACACTACTGAGTAACTGAACTGAACTGAGATGAAATTAATGGCAGATTAGGTGACAAAGAAAAATGCATAAGCAACAAAATCACCCAGTCAAAACAGCAAAAGAAAAAACCCAATCTTTTGGGGACCTCTTGGGATAACATCAAGCATACTAACATTTCACATTTAGGGATCCAATAAGGATAAGAGAGAAAGGGGCAGATAATATTTTTGATGAAATAATGGCTGAAAACTTTCCTAACTGAAGAAGAAAACAGATATTGAGGTCTAGCGAAAGCTGCAAACCAGAAGGGAGTGGCATGATATGTTTAAAATTCTGAAAGGAAAGAGAATCTACAATAAGGATACTGTACTCAGCAAGATTATCATTCAAAATTGAAGGAGATATAGTTTCCCAGACAAGCCAAAGCTAAAAGAATTTATCACCACTAAGTCAGCCTTACAAGAATGTGTTAGAGTATTATTTAAGTAAAAGAAGGTCATAAGAAGAAATAAAATATATGAGTGAAAAAAAACCTCAATGGTAAAGGCAAATATCTAGTAAAGGCAGAGGATCAAACACTTAAAAAGGATGCTTGGAGCTGGTGCACTGGGATGACGCAGGGAGATGGTATGGGGAGGGAGGTGGGAGGGGGGTTCAGGATTGGGAACATGTGTACACCCATGGTGGATTCATGTTGATGTATGGCAAAATCAATGCAGTATTGTAAAGTAAAATAAAAAAGAATACAGGAGGGACATCCCTGGCGGTTAAGTGGTTGGGATTCTGCACTTCCACTACAGGGAACACGGGTAACATGTTTACATGAGAACTAAGATTCCACATGCTGTGAAGCATGACCAAAAGAAGAATAAAGGACAAAAATTGTAAAATCAACTATAATTGCAATAAATACAGAATACACAATGGCATCAAAAACAAAACTNCCTGGCGGTTAAGTGGTTGGGATTCTGCACTTCCACTACAGGGAACACGGGTAACATGTTTACATGAGAACTAAGATTCCACATGCTGTGAAGCATGACCAAAAGAAGAATAAAGGACAAAAATTGTAAAATCAACTATAATTGCAATAAATACAGAATACACAATGGCATCAAAAACAAAACTTTGGAGGGGGGAGTAAAAAATGCAGTTTTTAGAAGGTCAGTCAGTCAGTTCAGTTGCTCAGTCATGTCCGATTCTTTGTGACCCCATGAATCGCAGCACGCCAGGCCTCCCTGTCCATCACCAACTCCCAGAGTTCACTCAGACTCATGTTCATCGAGTCAGTAATGCCATCCAGCCATCTCATCCTCTGTCGTCCCCTTCTCCTACTGCCCCCAATCCCTCCCNTGGTCTGGTATTCCCACCTCTTTCAGAATTTTCCACAGTTTATTGTGATCCACACAGTCAAAGGCTTTTAGAAGGCATTGGATCTTAAATCACTATTGCTTTAAAATAAAAATATAATCAATATTATGTATCTATTTATAATATACATCAATAACATATCAATATATATGAACCTTTGTAACCACAAACCAAAAGTCTACAATAGATAACACTCAAAAAATGAGAAAGGGACTCAAACAAAACACTAAATAAAATCATTAAACCACAAGGAAGAGACTAAAAGAACTACAAAACCAGAAAATAAGTGACAAAATGACAATAAGTACGTACCTAATAATAATCATTTTAAAGATAAATGTGACAATAAATGCCACAATTAAAAGACATAGAGTGAATAAAAGCAAACAAACAAGACCTGTTAATAAGCTGCCTACAAGAGATTTGGGCTTCCCTGGTGGTTTAATGGTAGAGAATCCACTTGCCAAGTGGGAGATGCAGATTCCATCCCTTGGAAGGATCCCTGGAGAAGTAAATGGCAACTCACTTCAATATTCTTGCCTGGAAAATCCCATGGATAGAGGAGTCTGGCAGGCTACATACAGTCCATGGGGTCGCTAAAGAGTTGGATACAACTTAGCTACTAAACAACAACAACACAAGAGACTTGCTTTAGAGCTGGAGACACACACAGAGGAATGTGAAAGGATGGAGAGAAATAGTCCATGCAAATGGATACAAAAAGGAAGCAGGGTAGCAATGCTCATATCAAACAAAGTCTATGACAAAAGACAAAGAAATGCATTACATAATGAAAAAGGAGTTAATCCAAGAAGATATAAAATGTTCATAAATATATGTGTACCTAACATAGCATCTAAATATATAAAACAATTATTAACAGACATAAAGGGAGAGATTGGTAGTATTGCATTAATAGTAGAGGGTGTTATTACTCCACTTGCATTAATGAATGTGGATAGATTAGACAGAAAATCAGTAAGGAGAGTGGCCTTAAATGACGTGTTAGGCATCCCCCAACACAATAGACAGTCTTTTGAAGTGCACATGGAACGTTCTCCAAGTCACCTGCTAGGCCACTAAAGAAGCCTCAATAAATCTGAGAAAATTGAAATTATATTGTTTCATTTTCTGAAGGCATGAAACTAGAAATTAATTACAGGAAGAAAACTGGAATAAAACAAAAACGTGGAGACTAAGCAACATGCTGCTGGAAATCCTATGATCATCAAAGAGAAAAATAAAAATACCTTGAGACAGATGAAAATAGAAATGTAACTTTCCTAAATCTATATGACACAACAAAAGCAATTCTAAGAGGATGGTTAGTAACAATACAAGCCTACTCAAGAAATAAGAAAAATCCCAAATAGTCCACCTAAATTTCCACCTAAGCGAATTAGAAAAAGAAGAGCAAACATAGCCCAAAGTTAGCAAAAGAAATAAAGTAGGATGAGAAACCACCACCAATAATAGAAAAGATCAATGAAATTATCTTCTCCAAAGATAAAATTGATAAACCTTANGGTAGCAATGCTCATATCAAACAAAGTCTATGACAAAAGACAAAGAAATGCATTACATAATGAAAAAGGAGTTAATCCAAGAAGATATAAAATGTTCATAAATATATGTGTACCTAACATAGCATCTAAATATATAAAACAATTATTAACAGACATAAAGGGAGAGATTGGTAGTATTGCATTAATAGTAGAGGGTGTTATTACTCCACTTGCATTAATGAATGTGGATAGATTAGACAGAAAATCAGTAAGGAGAGTGGCCTTAAATGACGTGTTAGGCATCCCCCAACACAATAGACAGTCTTTTGAAGTGCACATGGAACGTTCTCCAAGTCACCTGCTAGGCCACTAAAGAAGCCTCAATAAATCTGAGAAAATTGAAATTATATTGTTTCATTTTCTGAAGGCATGAAACTAGAAATTAATTACAGGAAGAAAACTGGAATAAAACAAAAACGTGGAGACTAAGCAACATGCTGCTGGAAATCCTATGATCATCAAAGAGAAAAATAAAAATACCTTGAGACAGATGAAAATAGAAATGTAACTTTCCTAAATCTATATGACACAACAAAAGCAATTCTAAGAGGATGGTTAGTAACAATACAAGCCTACTCAAGAAATAAGAAAAATCCCAAATAGTCCACCTAAATTTCCACCTAAGCGAATTAGAAAAAGAAGAGCAAACATAGCCCAAAGTTAGCAAAAGAAATAAAGTAGGATGAGAAACCACCACCAATAATAGAAAAGATCAATGAAATTATCTTCTCCAAAGATAAAATTGATAAACCTTAATGGCAACCCACTCCAGTACTCTTGCCTGGAAAGTCCCATGGACGGAGGAGCCTGGTGGGCTGCAGTCCATGAGGTCTCTAAGAGTCGGACACAACTGAGCAACTTGCCTTTCACTTTTCACTTTCATGCATTGGAGAAGGAAATGGCAACCCACTCCAGTGTTCTTGCCTGGAGAGTCCCAGGGATGGGGGAGCCTGGTGGGCTGCCGTCTATGGGGTTGCACAGAATCGGACACGACTGAAGTGACCTAGCAGCAGCAGCAGCAACCCAGACTTATCAAGAAAAAGAAAGCAGCCCAAATAAATAAAACTAGAAAGAGAAGTTACAACCAATATCATAGAAATACAATCCTAAGAGAATACTATGAACAGTTATATGCCAATAAGTTGAGTGATTTAAAAGAAATAACTAAATTCCTAGAAGCATATAATTTTCCAAGGCTGAATCAGGAAGGAATAGGAAATCTAAACAGACCAGTTACTAGAAATGAAATTGAATCATTATTCAAAACAGTTTCCATAAATGAAAGGACAGGATCAGATGGTTTCATAAGGGGAACTCTACCAAACACTTAAAGAAAAGTTAATACCTAGCCTTCTCAAACTATTCTATAAGTTGAACAGGGGAGAACATTTCCACAGTCGTTCTATAAGGCCATCATAACCTTGAAACCAAAACAGGACAAAGACCCTACCAAAGAAGAGAATTACAGGTAATATCCCAGATGAACATCAATGTGAAAATCCTTGACAAAATATTAGCTAATCAAATCCAGCAATACATCAAAAGGATCATACATCGCGATCAAGGGAGATTTTTTCCCAGGGATGCAATGATGATTTAGTTTTCAAATTAATCAACATAGTAACAAAGTGAAGGATAAAGAAAATCACATGATCACCTTAATAGATGCTGAAGAAACTTTTGGCAAAATCCAATGTCCATTCATGATAGAAACTGAACGAAGTTGATACAGAGGGAGCATAGATTGCCTATAGATATCCAGTTTTCCCAGCCTCCTTTGTTGAAAGGATACTGATTCTGGTGGTTATGAGGTCCATGACACAAACCTTGGTGATCACGTTCCCCTTCTTCTTTTCCACATGGGCTGCCCAGGGCTTTTGAGTGAGATTTGATGTGTGCATGGACAGTGGAAATTTTTCTTCTTTCAAACTGTCAACTGTAAAATTAGTCACTTGGAGCTTTTTATTTCATTGATTTTGTAGAATCGATTCCTTCAGTTTACATTCCAAGCTATAAATGTGTGATGGGTTTTTAAAAGTTCATGTCACAAATGCACAGAATGAAACCTGATAATACATATTCATATGGTTTTCAAGTCTGCTTGGTAGACTTCAACTTAAGACCGCTCTCTCTCTTATTCCAGTTACGTATGAGTAACACAGGAGAAAAGCGTTATTTGATGCAGAAACAAGCTGAGAAACAAATTGGTAGAAGAAAAATGGAAACTGTATATGTTTCTTAAAAGGGGGTCTAATGGCCAACATTTTTAAACTGAAAAGCTTAAAAGATGCCTTTAACCTATTGTAATTTAGAAAGAACCTCTCAGATTTCATCATTATGAAAGCATGCCTAGAGTTTGAGCATCACTGTCTAAAATCTCAAAAACAATGCTATGTACGAGTCTGCTGTGCGTTTTGCTTGCCGTAGACTTGTATTAAGTCAGCACACATTGAACACTGTGTTCCAGGCCTTGACACCATGGTATGAAACACAGAGCCCCTGGTTAAGCAGCTCGGAGCCCTCAGGGCAGAGACAAACACATACACACATCAGCTGCTGGCTGACATGACCCAAATAAGATCAGTGAGCTCCTAGAGTCCAGTGGATGAGGGAGCTAACTGTGCCTGCCTCAGACTGCTAGAGCTGAAGACGGGACTTGTTTATAGTTAATGCTGACTTTGTGGGGCATCTTAAAATTAGTTCAGCTCATGTCGCTGTTAGGTTATATCTGAAAGGAAAAGAGTAGTATTGGGTTGGCCAGAAAGTTTGGGTGTTTCCATAAACTGGTATAGAAAAACCCAAATGAAATTCTAGACACAACCCACAAATGCTCTGAATGCATGATGCTAAGTTGCTTCAGTCGTGTCTGACTCTTGGTGACCTCATGGACTTTAGCCAACCAGGCTCCTCTCTCCATGGGATTTTCCAGGCAAGAACACTGGAAAGACCTAAACGTATTTTAATCTCAAAGAAGAGGAATGGGTAAGAAAGAGGTTTGCTCTTGATGGACTTGAAAATATGTGGATTCGACCCCACTATCCTCCAGGGCAGGAGAAACACACAACTTGTGCAGCACACATATCATGGGCATATATTAGAGTCTGGAGAAGGTAGAGACAGGAAGAGATTGATACCAAGCAGCTCAAGTGAAAGTGAAGTCACTCGGTCATGTCCAACTCTTTGCAACCCCATGGACTGTAGCCTACCAGGTTCTTCTGTCCATGGAATTTTCCAGACAAGAGTACTGGAGTGGGTTGCCATTTCCTTCTCCAAGAGATCTTCCTGACCCAGGGGTTGAACCCGGGTCTCCTGCATTGTAGGCAGATGCCTTATCATCTGAGCCACCAGGGAAGTCTAATGGCAGTTCAGTATAAACCCCTGACAGGGTTTCTGCCATAAATCATATGAGGTCACCGTGGAACAGCAGAGCAGGGCTCCTCACTTGCTTCACGCAGGGTGTGTCATTCATACACACAAGCACACTGGAGAGTTAGCCAAGTACAGCAGAAAACATGTTTGTTAGGAGAACAAAGAACTAGAGCTCCAAGCATCCTAACCTTGTCCTGAAGAATCCCGGACGAACCCCCAAGATGAAAGTTCGTTGCTGAACCACGGAAGACACTGGGATTCTTGCCTCCAGAGGAGAAGAATTCAATATGGGGCCAGTGATGAAGCTTGATGGCTCAGAGCTTTTGTGTAATATAGTTTTATTAAAGTATAAAAGAGATAGAGAAAGCTTCTGACATAGACACCAAGCAGCGTAAACATCAAATTGATTACTTAACGCCCTGTTTGGGCTCCAGCACTGCTTGGAGTTGGGTGGGCCATGCTCCTGTGCAAACCCCACCCCCTGCCCCCGCCCTGAGCGGCTCAGTCTCCAAGGTCACAGGCGGGGCTCCCATATCTGCTGATGCCCTTACCTGGGTCTGGTCACCTTGCACTGAGTGGAGGTCCTCCCACCTCCAACTTGAACGTCCACTGGCTCCCACAAGTAGGGTATCACTGACCGTACAGTGAAGCTCAACTTCAATTTACCGTTTGGATGCCAGACAGTAATCACCAACCTCACTTCCGGAAACATCTGAATTATGGGTTATTATTCTACAGCCCAGTGAAGTTAAAGCTTTGCCTCCTCTCTGCTTAGAGCTGAGAAGAGCACAGATCAAGTTAATTCAGTTATTAAACTGAAAGGAAAACAACTACTGATCTGTTTCTATTCTGTACTCAGAGACTCATATCCCAAGTTCTCGGGCAACAGCCACTAATTTCCTTCCCTCTGCTCGATTATTAGGCAAGACATTTCATACATCTGAATTTAATATGTGTGCATGTGTCTTGTGGGCCCATAATATTCTTCTTCTAGCATTTTAGGATGGCTCAATTTTTTATTACTTTGTCCTTATTTAGCATACCTGTTGGTACTCTGTGGAAGAGAGATGCTATTATTTATTGTTAGCTATAGGATGATCACTGAATTGGAAACACTGTGGCAAGGGCTTATGTTTCACTTTTATTTCTGCTCAGCTATGAGCTGGTTCTCATTTCTGAGAATCTGAACCCACCCTAAGATCTGCCTTCTGATCTTTTAAGGACCCTTTAGAAACATATGGTTTATGGTTTGGTTGGTGTTGTTTTTGGTTTAGTTTTACTTTAAACTTTCTTGAGCTCTCTCTCCTCTGTACTTTCCGCAAGACGTCATGTCACCACCCCCTCTGACTTCAGTTATTGCCTCTACTGGGAAGACCCTGGCTCTACTTGGAAACCCTTGGCTCATTCCTACCGTTCTCGCTGTCCACGTGCCTTCACATTGGCCTGATTTCTCAGGTCCTTTTAGACCTAAGTAGCCACCCGTCCCCCTGGGGAATGGCGTGGCAACCCACTCCAGTATTCTTCCTGGGAAATTCGATGGACAGAGAAGCCTGGAGGGCTACAGGGGTCACAAAAAGTTGGACATGACTGAGCAACTCACACACACACATACACACACACACACAGCCACCCGTTTCAGAGGAATTAAGGTTTCCTCCACATTCCATGCAATACATTGAGGAGTCATCCAGTTGTTAACACTTGCTCTTTGTCCCCACAACTGCAGTTTGCTCAGGCTGATACGACAGCGATCACACAACTGAGGTTACGGACAGTCTCAACAGGACATGTGCAGACGGCAGAGAATCGTGACATGTACATAACTTGGAGAGTTTTCTGGTCTTCTTATCCATAGATTTTTATGGGAGTTAAGGGCTTCCCAGGTGGCGCAGTGGTAAAGAATCCTCCTGCCAATGCAGGAGACGCAGATGTAGGTTNTGACAGGGTTTCTGCCATAAATCATATGAGGTCACCGTGGAACAGCAGAGCAGGGCTCCTCACTTGCTTCACGCAGGGTGTGTCATTCATACACACAAGCACACTGGAGAGTTAGCCAAGTACAGCAGAAAACATGTTTGTTAGGAGAACAAAGAACTAGAGCTCCAAGCATCCTAACCTTGTCCTGAAGAATCCCGGACGAACCCCCAAGATGAAAGTTCGTTGCTGAACCACGGAAGACACTGGGATTCTTGCCTCCAGAGGAGAAGAATTCAATATGGGGCCAGTGATGAAGCTTGATGGCTCAGAGCTTTTGTGTAATATAGTTTTATTAAAGTATAAAAGAGATAGAGAAAGCTTCTGACATAGACACCAAGCAGCGTAAACATCAAATTGATTACTTAACGCCCTGTTTGGGCTCCAGCACTGCTTGGAGTTGGGTGGGCCATGCTCCTGTGCAAACCCCACCCCCTGCCCCCGCCCTGAGCGGCTCAGTCTCCAAGGTCACAGGCGGGGCTCCCATATCTGCTGATGCCCTTACCTGGGTCTGGTCACCTTGCACTGAGTGGAGGTCCTCCCACCTCCAACTTGAACGTCCACTGGCTCCCACAAGTAGGGTATCACTGACCGTACAGTGAAGCTCAACTTCAATTTACCGTTTGGATGCCAGACAGTAATCACCAACCTCACTTCCGGAAACATCTGAATTATGGGTTATTATTCTACAGCCCAGTGAAGTTAAAGCTTTGCCTCCTCTCTGCTTAGAGCTGAGAAGAGCACAGATCAAGTTAATTCAGTTATTAAACTGAAAGGAAAACAACTACTGATCTGTTTCTATTCTGTACTCAGAGACTCATATCCCAAGTTCTCGGGCAACAGCCACTAATTTCCTTCCCTCTGCTCGATTATTAGGCAAGACATTTCATACATCTGAATTCAATATGTGTGCATGTGTCTTGTGGGCCCATAATATTCTTCTTCTAGCATTTTAGGATGGCTCAATTTTTTATTACTTTGTCCTTATTTAGCATACCTGTTGGTACTCTGTGGAAGAGAGATGCTATTATTTATTGTTAGCTATAGGATGATCACTGAATTGGAAACACTGTGGCAAGGGCTTATGTTTCACTTTTATTTCTGCTCAGCTATGAGCTGGTTCTCATTTCTGAGAATCTGAACCCACCCTAAGATCTGCCTTCTGATCTTTTAAGGACCCTTTAGAAACATATGGTTTATGGTTTGGTTGGTGTTGTTTTTGGTTTAGTTTTACTTTAAACTTTCTTGAGCTCTCTCTCCTCTGTACTTTCCGCAAGACGTCATGTCACCACCCCCTCTGACTTCAGTTATTGCCTCTACTGGGAAGACCCTGGCTCTACTTGGAAACCCTTGGCTCATTCCTACCGTTCTCGCTGTCCACGTGCCTTCACATTGGCCTGATTTCTCAGGTCCTTTTAGACCTAAGTAGCCACCCGTCCCCCTGGGGAATGGCGTGGCAACCCACTCCAGTATTCTTCCTGGGAAATTCGATGGACAGAGAAGCCTGGAGGGCTACAGGGGTCACAAAAAGTTGGACATGACTGAGCAACTTACACACACACACACAGCCACCCGTTTCAGAGGAATTAAGGTTTCCTCCACATTCCATGCAATACATTGAGGAGTCATCCAGTTGTTAACACTTGCTCTTTGTCCCCACAACTGCAGTTTGCTCAGGCTGATACGACAGCGATCACACAACTGAGGTTACGGACAGTCTCAACAGGACATGTGCAGACGGCAGAGAATTGTGACATGTACATAACTTGGAGAGTTTTCTGGTCTTCTTATCCATAGATTTTTATGGGAGTTAAGGGCTTCCCAGGTGGCGCAGTGGTAAAGAATCCTCCTGCCAATGCAGGAGACGCAGATGTAGGTTCGCCCTCTGGGTCAGAAGATCCCCTTGAGGAGGAAAGGGCAACCCACTCCAGTATTCTTGCCTGGAGAATTCCATGGACAGAGGAGCCTGGCGGGCTACAGTCCATGAGGTCACAAAGAGCTGGACACAACTGAAGAGACTTTGCACATAATGAATATTGATAGAGTAAATAATATGGCTCCATGGGGTTGCAAAGAGTTGAATATGACTGAGAGTCTGAGCACAAATGTGGGAATTAAGGAATAGTAAAGAGATAAGTGACTTTGAAAAGGAGTAAAGTATATTACTAGAGACTCATATTTATCTCTTCTAAATGTTTCCAAATCCTCAACAGACAACAGTTTTGCTCTCTCATACCCACTGACCTTGTCAAAAATTATATTAATAGCATAACAGGGACTTCCCTGGTGGTCAAGAGGCTAAGATGTCATGCTCCCAAGGCAGAGGGGCCTGGGTTTGATCCCTGGTCAGGGACCTAGATCCTGCACATCACAACGAAGATGTTGCATGCTATAGCTAAAGATTCTGCATGCTGCAACTAAGACTCTGGGCAGCCAAATAAATAAATATTTTTTAAAATTACAACATAACAGAGTGTGCTTCATGGCGACTCCACTGAGAACACTCTCAGAAGTGGTCCCTTCTTTAATTTTCCACTCCTTCTTCCTCTTCAGGGCCTCAGATCATTAGATTCAGAAAATTCACCCAACCTCATTGTGTGGGTGGCTAGATTAAAAGGCACCTCAGTGCCCAATTGTGTCATCAAATATACAATGTCGTTAATGCATTCATGGCCGATGGGGCTATTCAGCTGTCCCTGCTTCTGGACCCTTCTGGTGGATAGAGCCAGGAAACTTATTTTTAAATTTCATGAGTTCACACTGATAACTTTAATGTTAGCCTAGGAACACAGAGTTCTTCTCCTTGCCTCATTCCTTATTCGTATATCTGTTTTTCACAGTGAGAACCCTGGTTCCCTACAGTATCAGAACGAATATATCTATCATTTCCTCTATCCTGCAACCCCAGCAAAATAGTTTCAGAATCACTCCTCGAGTGATACCACCTGCAGCAAGTTGGTCCTACTTTACTACTAGGTAAAGTTTGAGTTTTTCTATTCTGTTTTTCTGCAGTTGTTTTGGTACTTAGAATATAGCCTTAGTATTAAAGTTCATAGTCAGAGAACTGAGTTCCAAAGTGGCTTGAATTAATTCTTCTTCTGTGTGGTTATATTTTTGATGTATACTTAGGTTCATTTTTTGTGATCAATTTTAGTTTTATTTTTTAAATCCTTTATTTTTTTCTTTTGACTATGTAAAACATAATTAACTCAAAAGTCAAAATCATCTAAAGAGAAATAGCCTGAGAGGTCTCCTTCCTATCCCTTTGTCCCCACCTGCTTCCCACCAACCGCACATATAAATACCACCCATAGTTTATGACTTATCCCTCATATTTCTTTTTTTTTAAATTTATTTTCAGTTGGAGAATAATTGCTTTACAATATTGTGTTGGCTTCTGCCATACATCAACATGAATTAGCCATAGGTATACACATGTCCCCTCCTGCTTGAACCTTTCTCCCACCACCCCCAACCCACCCCTCTAGGTTGTCACAGAGCACCAGGTTGAGCTCTCTGCGTCATACGGCAAATTCCTACTGGCTATCTATTTTACATATGATAGTGTATGTTTCCATGCTACTCTCCCAATTCCTTCTGTATTTCTTTTTGCAGTGTATATATCGCAATACATATATTGCTACATATATATATATATATATATATGAAAGTACTCCTCTTTCTTACAGCAAGGACAGCATGCTATACATACTCTTTTGTACTTTTTTCATTTAAAAGTATGTCCTGGAAGTCACTCTCCCTGAGTTCATAGGGCTCTTCCTCATTCTTAGTACTCCAGTATATGGATGTGCCAAACTTTATTCAACCAGTTTCTCATGAATGAATATTAACTTGTTCTCAATGTTTTGCTATAATAATAGTGCCACAGTTATTAAAAACTTGTTCCTCTGTTGTTTTGTACTTGTACAGGTTTAGAAAAAATTCCTAGAACTAGAATTGCCAGGAAAAGGGTCAGTGCAGATGGAGAGTTTTGTGGCTCCTCCCAGGTTCCTTTGTTGGGCGTTGGTCTCCACCCCCTTGGCCACCACCTGTCCCTGGAGCATGTGTGAGACCTGTCTCCCCAGAGATGCTGTAGGATGCCTGTAACCTCTGGCCCACACTCTCCAGCACCCCCAAGTCCCGCAGCTGTGATGCCCAGTTTCCAGGTCACTGACAGCTGCCCACCTCCAGCACCTGTGTCTCCATCCTCATCCTGAGGTGGACACAGGAGTTCACTAGACCCAGAGGGGAGGCCTGTTTCAATGTGAAAGCACAGAGGTTGAAAGAGAATGTTTTGTTTGAAGAACAGCTTGAAATTCGCCACTGTGAATGTGACTGGAGTGTGTAATTTGGTAATTCATAAAGATCCATTGTGGACAAATTGTGAAGGACACCGTATGCCATTTGCCCAAAGCAAACTCAAATGAGTGTCTGCTCTGTGTGGGACCTGCGTTCACAGTCACGTGGTCTAAGTGAACTGCTTTCAGTGCGTTGTTCTCTCTCTGAAATTGACTTTAGCCACGACTTTGTCTTCCTCAGAACCAAGCACATTCATATATTTTTTGTGCTCACATATTTTTGTTCAGAACCCATTCAGATCAATCAATACGTATTGAGGACTTTGTCTATATTTTCATGGATTGTTTTACTGCAGTAGGTTATACAAGGCTGACTGCAGCCCTTATTAATCCACTCAATAAATAATTACTCATTTGCCTTTTTCATGTAAAATGTTCTCATCTGATTGTATGTGAAATTTGTAACTAAAGAAATTCATAAATAGAAATATAAATATTGACTTTAAGGCATCAACCCAGACAACCACCATCATCTATATCATGGCATCATTTTCATTTTTTTAATCCTCCAGTAAAGTGTTTCTCTAGTGGCAGGAAAAAATGGCAGATTCATTTTTAAAAATTCTTCTTTATCAAATGAAAGCATGCTCATTTGCTAAAGAAAAAGAAAATATTATACCCATTCTACCACCTGGAAACAATATAGTGTATTTATTCTTAAGCATAAGAGAAGAAAATCAAGCCTTTACCACTGTTTTACTGGTGTGGTATCTTTTTTCATGTACTAGTATTACCTGTGCTCATGGATCCTGCCTGCACAATTCCCCAGATTTCTTTCAAGTTATGGGGAAGAGGAAACTTTGTTGGATGTTTAGTATCTCTGGCTGTAGCAGCTGCACAGTGCAGGGGCCAGGGCTGGGGGGCAGCACCTGCGTGTGCGGCGTAGGGGTGGTGGCACAGAAGCTACCCCACGTCCTAGATCAGGAGCAGCCACGGAGAGGAGCTACCCCATGTCCAAGGTCAGGAGCGAGGCCTAGAGGAGATACCCCGCATCCAAGGTCATGAGCAGTGGCTGTGCTTTGCTGAAGCAGCCATGAAGAGATAACCCCCATCCAAGGTAAGAGAAACCCAAGTAAGATGGTAGGTGTTGAGAGAGGGCATCAGAGGGCAGAAATATTGAAACCACAATCACAGACAACTAGTGAATCTGATCACATGGACCACAGCCTTGTCTAACTCAATGAAAATAAGCCATGTTTTGTGGGGCCACCCAAGATGGTGGGGTCATAGTGGAGAGGTCTGACAGAATGTGGTCCCCTGTAGAAGGGAATGGCAAACCACTTCAGTATTCTTGCCTTGAGAACCCCATGGGGTTGAAAAGGCAAAAAGGACACTGAAAGAGGAACTCCCCAGGTCGATAGGTGCCCAACACGCTACTGGAGATCAGTGAAATAATAACTCTTGAAAGAATGAAGGGATGGAGCCAAAGCAAAAAAAAAAAAAAAAAAAC
>SJYA01002805.1:282762-358872 GCA_006410615.1 Neotragus moschatus
CTCTATACAGTCAGCAAAAACAAGACCAGGAGCTGACTGTGGCTCAGATCATGAGCTCCTTATTGCCAAATTCAGACTTAAATTGAGGAAAGTAGGGAAAACCACTAGACCATTCAGATATGGTTTAAAGCAAATCCCTTATACAGTGGAAGTGAGAAATAAATTTAAGGGCCTAGATCTGATAGACAGAGTGCTTGTTGAACTATGGACAGAGGTTCATGACACTGTACAGGAGACAAGGATCAAGACCATCTTCAAGAAAAATAAATGCAAAAAAGCAAAATGGCTATCTAGGGAGGTCTTACAAATAGCTGTGAAAAGAAGAGAAGCAAAAAGCAAAGGAGAAAAGGAAAGATATTCCCATTTGAATGCAGAGTTCCAAAGAATAGCAAGGAGAGATAAGAAAGCCTTCCTTAGCGATCAATGCAAAGAAACAGAGGAAACCAATAGAATGGGAAAGACTGATCTCTTCAATAAAATTAAAGATACCAAGGGAACATTTCATGCAAAGATGGGCTCGATAAAGGACAGAAATGGTAGGGACCTAACAAACAGAGGATATTAAGAAGAAATGGCAGGAATACACAGAAGAACTATACAAAAAAGATCTTCATGACCAAGATAATCACAATGGTGTGATCACTCATCTAGAGCCAGACATCCTGAAATGTGAAGTCAAGTGGGCCTTAGGAAGCATCAATATTAACAAAGCTAGTGGAGGTGATGGAATTCCAGTTGAGCTATTTCAAATCCTGAAAGATGATGCTGTGAAAGTGCTACAGTCAGTATGTCAGCAAATATGGAAAACTCAGCAGTGGCCACAGGACTGGAAAAGGTCAGTTTTCATTCCAATCCCAAAGAAAGGCAGTGTCAAATAATGCTCAAACTACCACACAATTGCACTCACCTCACAAGCTAGTAAAGTAATGCTCAAAATTCTCCAAGCCAGGCTTCAGCAATACATGAACTATGAACTTCCAGATGTTCAAGCTGGTTTTAGAAAAGGCAGAGGAACCAGAGGTCAAATTGCCAACAACCGTTGGATCATCGAAAAAGCAAGAGAGTTCTGGAAAAACATCCACTTCTGCATCATTGACTATGCCAAAGCCTTTGACTGTGTGGATCACAAAAAACTGTGAAAAATTCTTAAAGAGATGGGAACACCAGACCACCTGACCTGCCTCTTGAGAAATCCGTATGCAGGTCAGGAAGCAACAGTTAGAACTGAACATGAAACAACAGACTGATTCCAAATAGGGAAAGAGTTATATCAAGGCTGTATGTTGTTATGCTGCTTATTTAACTTATGTGCAGAGCACATCATGAGAAACACTGGAATGGATGAGGCACAGGCTGTAATGAAGATGGGAGAAATATCAATAACCTCAGATACACATATAACACCACCCTTAGGGCAGAAAGCAAGGAACTAAAGAGCCTCTTGATGAAGGTGAAAGAGGAGAGTGAAGAAGTTGGCTTAAAACTCAACATTCGAAAAACTAAGATCATGGCATCTGGTTCCATCACTTCATGGCAAGTAGATGGGGAAACAATGAAAACAGTGAGAGACTTTATTTTTGCAGATGGTGACTGCAGCTGTGAAATTAAATGATACTTGCTCCTTGGGAGAAAAGTTATGACCAACCTAGATAGTATATTAAAAACTGGAGACATTACTTTGCCAACAAAGGTCCATCTAGTCAAAGCTATGGTTTTTCCAGTAGTCATGTATGGATGTGAGTGTTGGACTATAAAGAAAGCTGAGCACTGAAGAATTGATGCTTTTGAATGGTGGTGTTGGAGAAGAGTCTTGAGAGTCCTTGGACTGCAAGGAGATCCAACCAGTCCATCCTAAAGGAAATAAGTCCTGAATACTCATTGGAAGGACTGATGTTGAAGCTGAAACTCCAATACTTTGGCCACCTGATACAAATAACTGACTCATTGGAAAAGACCCAGACGCTGGGAAAGATTGAAGGCAGAAGAAGGGAGTGTCAGAGGATGATATGGTTGGATGGCATTACCAACTCAAATGGACATGAGTTTGAGAAAGCTCCAGGAGTTGGTGATGGACAGGGAAGCCTGGTGTGCTGCAGTCCATGGGATCACAGAGAGTTGGACATGACTGAGCAACTGAACTGAACTGAACTGATGCTACTTTATATCACCATCTGTTTGAGGTGAGAAAACCACAGGAAGTGCAGAAATTGTAACTCTCAAAAGCCCAAGGTAAATGTCTTTCTTAATGGTACCTAAAAGGTGAATGAATCCCCAGTTTAATGTCTTGGCAGGAGTCACCTGGCAGTGAAGCACCAGAGAACCATCAAAGTTATGATCTTATTGCCTTCTTTCTTTATTTTAATTGAATTTTTAATTGAGATAATTGTAGATTCACATGCAGTTGTAAGAAATAATACAGAGAGACTCCATATATTTTTCACTCAGTTTCCCCCAACATCTTACAAACTAGAGTACAATATCACAGCCAGGACACTGACATTGGTGCAATCCACCTACACTATTCAGCTTTTCCCAGTTTTACTTTTACTCACTTGCATGTGTGTGCTTGTGTGTATTAAGTTCTAGTGTGTTAATGTGTATAAGATGCTTTAAGTATATCATACTAATACAAGAATAATTGCATTAATTATTTTAAGATGTATACAATATTATCACCTATGTAGATTTGCATATCTCCCAACTATTTAGTCAAGGTACTAAACAGTTCCAATATCATGAAGATCCTTTGTGTTGCCTGTTATAACAAATACTTCTCTTCTACATCACTCCCCATTCTTAACCTCTGGAAACCTCTAATTTGTTCTCAAATTTCTCAATTGCAAAAAATGTTTTGTCATTTCAAGAATGTTGTATAAATGGAATACATTTAGTGTGAAAACTTTGAGGCTCTTTTTTTTACTCAGCATGATTCCCTGCAGACTGATACAAATTTTTGTATGTATCGATAGTTTGATACTTTTTATTGTTTAGTAGTAGTATTCCATAGTATAGAATATACCAGATAGCTGTCTTTTATTTTATTTGGAGTGAATGTAAATTATGTTATGTTTTAAATTTTGGGCTGTCTGTTATTATTATTAGCATATGGAAATGCAGTTAGTCTTGCAGTTTTGATCTTGTATACTGCAAAATTAGTGATCTTACTTAGTTTTAGATGGAGAAGGAAATGGCAACTTCTCCAGTACTCTTGCCTGGAGAATTCCATGGACAGAGGAGCAGGACAGGCTTCAGTCAGTGGAATCGCAGAGTAGGACACGACTGTGCAACTAACTTTCACTTTCATTAGCTGTAGAAGATTTTATAGATTTCTTGGGTTTTCTACATAGATGGTCATGGCCTCTGCAGGTAGGAATAGTTTTACTTCTTCCTTCCTATTCTGTATGCCTCCCGTTTCTTTTTCTTGCTTTACTGCAGTGGCTGGAACATCCAGTGCTATGTTGTATGTTGTGGTTGTTTAGTTGCTAAGTTGTGTCCAATTCTTTAGCGACCCTATGGACTGTAGCTCACCAGGCATCCTTGTCCATGGGATTTACCAGGCAAAAATACTGGTGTGGGTTGCCATTTCTTTTACCAGGGGATCTTCCCAACCCAGAGATTGAACTCACAACTGCTGCATTAACAGGCGGATTCTTTACTTCTGAGCCACCAGGGCAGCCCACCATGTTATATAGCAATGAATAAAGCAGATCTCCATACTTCCCCCACAGTCTTTTTTTTTTCTTTTTTTCCCCCCACAGTCTTAAGGGGAAAGTATTCAGTCCTAGCTATAGGTTCTTTGCAGATGATTTTTTTTTTTATCAAGTTGAGGTAATTTCCCTCTATTTCTAACTCATGAAGGGTTTTAAATGTGAATGGGTGATATGCATTTTTCTGTCCAATGCTTTTTATATGGCAGTCAATATGATTACATAATTCTCCCTCTTTAATTTGTTGATGTTCTGAATTACATTTATTTGATTCTCAAATAAGAAGCAACTTTGGACAGGTAAAGAAGGGGAGTAGACTATGTAAGACTTGGAAAATGAAGCCAAGGTGTTTATATATGAATCTATTGCACAGCATTTTCCAAAGTGTGTTCTGAGATGCAGGCGAATAGAGGATGCATAAAGATGTAATTTCATGGTCAAATGGATTTGAGAAACAGTAGGTTAAACTAAATTCAGGGGGATTCTCTGCTACTGAATTTCTGAGGACCTTTAACACACTGCATTGAATGATGTCTGTATTCTAAAAGGGGAATAACGTGTGTAAAGTTTCCAAAGCCAGTTTATCCACAAAAATCCACACTTTCCATAATTTCTATAATAACTGGAAGATGCACTTTGGGAAACATTGCCATGGGAAATCATTTTTCCAGTGAGAATTTCTGACCTGGGGAATGTCATTGAAGAAAAGCAGTGAGCTGTGATGGCTCTTACACATGGAACTTCAGACAGGTTTCTTATCTGCTGAAGGTTCACTTATCTCTTGAGCAGAGAAAAAAACCTGACTCCCATGGGTGAGCAGAGGGATGCTGAGATGAAAAGTGTGCGCTCTACAGTCTAATCAGTTCAGTTCAGTTGCTCAGTCATGTCTGACTCTTTGTGACCCCATGGACCCAGCACTCCAGGCTTTCCTGTCCATCACCAACTCCCAGAGCTTGCTCACACTCGTGTCCATCGAGCCAGTGATGCCATCCAACCACCTCATCCTCTGTCATCCCTTTCTCCTTCTGCCTTCAGTCTTTACCAGCATCAGGGTCAGTCCAATATCTGAGTCCAAATTCTGGTTTTGCTACCTGAGAGGTGTGGGGAACATTGAGCAAATAACTTCAGTCTGTGCCTCAGTTCCCTCAAATGTAATGTAAGAACAGTAACAATTCCCATTTCCTAATATTTTTAAAAGGTTTAGTGAATGAAACACTTAAAACATTAGAAAAGTGTCACTCAATAGTGCTTTATACCTGTGCTATTTATAGTTAAAGGATTAAGTGAGAGGACGAGAAAAATGCCTAACAATTTTTTTACTCAGAAAGTAGTTACTGGGGAAGTGGACCCACAGGCAGTTGTCCCTGACCAGGGATAAAACCCGTGCCCCCTACAGTGAAAACACAGAGTCCCAACCACTGGATAGCCAGGGAAGTCCTATGAACGAGTTTCTTTATGTTATATATGTTGAAGTGGAATTTCTTTGCTGCTGCTGACTATAGGATGACTTAGAAGCAGGTGAATATGCTCTCATGTTGGATGTTTTGAGGACCAGCACAATGAGCGTGTGGATGGAGAGGTTGCTTTAAAATATTTTCTTTGCCTCTGCAGTACTTGGTGATTAACAATGAGGGGTTGAAAAAGACAACTGTAAGATGACACCAAGGTTTGGACTTGGCATTAGGGAAATGGCTATTGTGGCCCTCACCCCCCACCCCACCCCCACCATGTATGAAGTCTGTCCTGAATAGTAATGTGTCAGTCAGATAATTGTAGCATTCCAATTAAAAAATCATAGATATTTCCATTTCTGTTTTTAATAAATGCAAGAAAATAAAGAGTTTCAGTCTGTTATGCTGAAGTATGAAATTGGATCAATGTTGGTAAAGGAACGGTCTGATTACATAGCTGTACTACAAGAAAAATTATGCCCACGACACAACTTTGAACTCTGAGGACATCTCAGCTTTTTATTTAGGGCACTGATGTGGTGGAATGGCTGCTCAGAGGAAATTAAGAGAGAGAAAGGCATGCGGGTGCTCAGGATGAAGAAAAACAATACAATGAGGAAGAATTGGAAAGGTCCCTAGAGAAATCAATAAACATAACCTAAAGAATGGGAGACAAGGAAAATGGGGTTGCAATCACAGAGAAGATTGAAGCAAATGGGAAAGTCGGTCAAATGACTGAAAATAAGCCAAGTGTGTACATTTTAACACACGCTGCAAGCATAGTAAGGGACTTGACTTTGAGTTAGAATATAGCTCGATCTTGTTTTCATCGTATTTCTCATTTTCTTGTACACTGCCTTTGGATCACAACCATTGGGAACTGGCCAGAGAACAGAATGGCCTTATCTGTGAAACTAACAAATCTAAAACATTTGATCACAAATATAAATATTTCAATGAGGTAGCATTTTAGTCAATAAATGTGCACGCATTTGTGTATGCTCAACTTTAAAGTTTTTCTTCTCTCTCTCTCTGCTTATTATCTCTTGCCCCAAATCACCATTTCCATCAGCCCTCAGGACACCAAACTACAGCTCTGAACATCATGAATGAATTTTCTTAGATGATATTGCTTATTTCTGTGCGAAGTATTAGGGCTTTGAATAAACCAGAGTCAGTGCTTTGGGGAGGAACGAAAGAAATCAATTCATTTGCATTTTGTTGTTGTGGCTGGCAGAGTAGTGGCATCCCAAAGGTGTCCATGTCCTAACCCCTGGAACCCATGACTATCTCACCTTTTGCAGCAGAGGAGACTTTGCAGATATGATTAAAGTTCAGGACTTTGAAGTAGGGAGATGATAGTGGATTATCTAGGATGATCCAGGGCAATCACTGGTCCTTAAAGGTAGATGAGGGAGGCAGAGTAGAAAGTCAGAAGGAGCCGAGACCAGGGAAGAATGGTCAGAGAGAGGCGATGTTGTTGACTTCAAAGATGGAGCAAGGGCCTCCTCTGGACCATCCACAGCTACCTGGAGCATGGATGCAGGGCGTTTCCAGGGAGACCCTGGCGAGGAGGCTGCTTCCAGCCTTCTCTATGCAGAGCCCTAACGGCTGCCCACCACAGCTAAAGAACAGTAGTAAACATAGTTTCACATAGAGCATGACTTCAGTTCAGCAGAAATGAAATCCTACTTATCTTTTGATTTCCAGATCTTGTGCAGGTGTATTTCTTTGGCAGAATCTAACTTAAAATCCTGCTGGCAGGGGTCTGGTAAATGCAGTGCCTATTATTCTAGCTCCTGAAACAGGGGAAACCATGGGAAGAGAAGACAGTGCTGCTTAGCCGGGAGATGAGCTGGTACATCTGGTCAACCACAGTGTCCTGTCTCCTCCCAGGACTTCATGAGAGCCCAAAAGGAGAAGGAGCTTCCCTCATGCCTCAGACGGTAAAGAATCTACCTGCAATGACGGAGACCCAAGGTTGACCCCTGCGTCAGAAAGATGGCCTGGAGAAGGGAATGGCTACTCACTCCAGTATCCTTGCCTGGAGAATTCCATGGACAGAGGAGCCTGGCGGTCTACTATGGGGTCGCAAAGAATCGAACAGGACTGAATGACTGACACTTTCACTTTCAGCAGGAGAAAGCCTTAAACTCAAGCAGCACTCTTATTTTTTGCTTGTTTGTTTTTCGTTGGCCATTGAGGTTGATTTTGTTACTGCTAATATAACCTCCCAACATCCGACCAATGCTTCATCTCCCTCATCCTCCCAGCATAGTTTCATCATAAATCGAGTGTTTCCATGGTCATGGTTGTGCACATGCTCTTTCCACATGGTCCATCAAGGATCTTTGATGCTGTTCCTTTCTTGAATCACTCTTTATCTTCCTTAAAATTTATTGCTGCATTATTTCTCATTTGCTTAAAATTTCATGCCTTATTACTCATTCAATCCTCAAATTCCTTCCAGTCATCTAAATCTCTTCTCAAATTGTCCAGAACTCATTTCTTTCAGAAATCCCTCTGCATCTCTGAAGGGCTTCAGTCTGGACTGATTCATCTCTGTAACCAGTGCATAGCTATCACCTTGGGGTTGCCTTGAGGTTCTGTTTGCCTCTCTCCTGCAAACACTTATTTATTGAGCTCCTGTGGGGCATTTTGGCCCCCTACCCCTCCCTTTATTCCAAAAACAAACTTGAAAGTAAATGTTTGAGCAGAGTTATTATTTATTGAGCACCCGCTGCATCCTGGGCATTGCCCTTGGGTTGGGGATACAGTTGGAGTGACCAGCTGCGCAGGTATGCCTGGGACTGTTCTGGTTTTAGCACTGAAATCCCAGATCCTGCAAAACTGCTTGGCCTCAGGTAAACCAGAAGGGCAGGTCGTGCTTGGCACAACCATGAACAGGCAATATTTGCTCTCAAGGAACTCATGTTCAAGTTGGAGAATCCAGAGACAGACACAAAACATGAGAATAAGACATAGGCACAATTGTACACATAGTGCAACATCCAGTTAGGAGAAATGTGAACTATTTGTATATTGGTTCATCTGTACACATTTCTGTATATTAATTTTGTATCCTAGCACATGTATGTTTTGTGCTGTTTTAGAAAGTAAAAAATTTCTTTCAGTGACCTGGGATGCAGCAGTATCAAGAGTGCAAGAGGCCAAATTAGATATTCAGAGCTTTGGGCCTGAAATTCCCCATGTGGGTGGAGGGCCTTGTCTGGGACAGAATGAGGGTGGGGTTTGCCAGCCTGGGTGCTCCCAAGGGACTGGCAGGGTCGGTGCTCTCAGCAAAACACTGGGAGCTGGAGGCCCCACGGCGTGTCCTTGAAGAAGTGGGATTTGAACTCCAGTGTCATTGCAAAGCCCACACGCTTTTGTTTATGGGGAAGTAACTCTCACTCTTGCTCATTCACTAACCATGGTGCAGATGGAATATTGTCACTTAGCAGCAGCCCAGAGAGATGTGGGAAACAGAGGAGGAAGGAAGGAGCTTGGTCAGGGGACAGCTGTGGGGACAAGATAGGAATATCTGCAAGTCCCCGTCCGTCCACGGACAGTGACTTCTCCTGTTTCCTGGGGCCTCTGAACAAATTCCCAGAGAACTTAGTCCTCACTTGGGCCTGATGCTCAGGTCAGGAGCCCTGAAAATGTCTCTGCAACATTTATTTTCCTGAGACCCTGAAACCATCAGGAGAGAGGAGAGGTATACACAGAAGAGGAAGAAGAAGACAGAGGCCAGTGGAGGCCCAGGTGCGGTCTGCTGGGCCTGGCAGTGCCACACCAGGTGAGCAGAGGCCGGGCCTCCTGGCCCTCGCAGAGCTTTTCTGAATGGATGTCTTATTTTTATGAGCATAAGTAAGTGTGTGTCAATTGCTCAGTCATGTCTGACTCTTTGCAATTCCATGGACTGTAGCCCACCAGGCTCCTCTGTCTATGGAATTCTCCAGGCAAGAATACTGGAGTGGGTAGTCATTCCCTTCTCCAGGGGATCTTCCTGACCCAGGGATCAAACCCAGTTCTTCTGCAGCACGGGCAATTATGAGCATATGTGTATTGAAAAAAGTTCTTCCCTTGGTATGTGACATATTTTGCACATTTAAGTAGAGATCTGCACAACCACTGAAGAGCCGTGGAGCATCCCAGCCTATGGGTTTAGCACCATGAACTGAGCCAGTTCCCTAGAGAAAGGCACGCAGAGAGTTCCTAGCTTTCATTCATAGAAACAGTGCTGTAATAAACATTTAGGTGTTTAAACACAGATCTTTGCTAAACGTGTTGCTCTGTAGGACAAATATCTTGCGGTGCCCTTACTGGGTCAGAGGAGACAATAAATCATAGCTTTAGTTTTCCATGTAGAAAATGCAAACCTGTTTGAGTCTACACTCACAGAGTCTGGCATTTGTGTTTCTATCCACTTTTTTTTTTTTTTAATTTCAATTTATTTATTTGTTGGCTGCACTGGGTCTTGGTCGCTGCTCAGGCCTTTTTCTGTTGTGGTGCGCAGGCTTTGCACTGCGATGGCTTTGTCACGCTAGTGTATGTACCTCGGTGTTTTTGTCTCATCACAACAAAGATTTGGAGCGACGGACATTAAAGCCCTCAGCGTGTCACAGCTCTCGGGTCTTGGACAAACCGTGTTATAGCTCTTAGGCAAATCAGTCTTACAGCTCTATTTTATTTAGAAGATAGCAGAAGAATCCATACTCGAAGTGTGAGGGCATGCCAACCCAAAGACTCGAAGAGAAGAGAGTGGAGGAGCGCGCGGAGGAGGGAGAGAGAGAAAGAGCGCACGCAAGTGGGAGAGAGAGAGAGAGAGAAAGTGCTTTGGCTCCTCCTTTTATAGGCTTTTTCCTCCATCTGGGCCTGCCCTATGCAAATTGGGCTTAGCCAGGAGTGCTGTTTGTTCTACCTGAAGTCTTCACTCTGGTCCTCGGACCTTCCTTTGACCTTCCTTGTCTTCTAGCCACCGCCATTTTGAACTCCTTTTCCCTATTCTACCTACCTAACAGCTTCACCTGTTGCAGAGCGAACTCTAAGCTGCATGTGCTTCAGTAGTTGCAGCTCGCAGGCTCTGGCGCACAGGCTCAGTACTTGTCATGCAAGGGATTAGTTGCTCCCCAGCATGTGGGATCTTCCTGGACCAGGAATTGAACCCATGTCCCCTGCACTGGCAGCTGGATTCTTATCCACCTTGCCACCAGGGAAGTCCTCCATCTACCCTTGTTAATAATGACCACTTTCATTCTTCTCATTTATATATTTACATCTGTGAAGTGAAAGAGGCTCAGTCATGTCCAACTCTTTGCGACCCCATGGACTATACAGTTCATGGAATTCTCCAGGCCAGAATACTGGAGTGGGTAGCTGTTGGGGTCCTTAGTGGACCGGAACCTGGTGGTCCAGAATCAACGACAAGAAAGTGAAAGAAGGAAAGAGGTTAATATTCCCTGGGTTACGCAGCTGGCCTTTGTGCTCCAGGGAATCAGCCAGAAATAGATAGATAGATAGATAGATAGAGAGAGAGAGAGAGGGACATGGGGACCCAAGTCTCTGGTGGAACAAGGGTGTTTTATTGAATTCTGTGTGAGTATATATACCATATTATTAGCTTCTTCAGATGAAGATCAAAACACCAGACTTTACAAGTTACCAAGGAAACATGGAGCAATAGAGGCCATAAAGCCAAAAGGCAATCCATATCAAAAGAGGGTCATAGATAATCCCTTTCACCATATAGAAAGGCTAATGAAGGAAATCCTATGCAAGCATCCCATCTCTATGATCTCAGTCCTGGGAGTGGCTTGCCATTCCTCTGGCTCCTGACAGGAACTGATAAGGAACAGAGGGCTCAAGAGAGATGGGAAACAGCACACAGGAATACTGTTAAACATTCCCTGACAATTCCCCCTATTTTATTATATTTGTAAAAAAGGTCCTGACCATTTGAGTTTGTTTAGTTTTAACAATTTTTGCAGAAAGGCAACGGTAAACAACAAATATAATTGCCAAGACAATCGCCAGAGTTACAGTTCCAGACNTTCCTCTGGCTCCTGACAGGAACTGATAAGGAACAGAGGGCTCAAGAGAGATGGGAAACAGCACACAGGAATACTGTTAAACATTCCCTGACAATTCCCCCTATTTTATTATATTTGTAAAAAAGGTCCTGACCATTTGAGTTTGTTTAGTTTTAACAATTTTTGCAGAAAGGCAACGGTAAACAACAAATATAATTGCCAAGACAATCGCCAGAGTTACAGTTCCAGACCCAATGCTGTGGGTGATGCTTTGAAACCATCCTCGTGGGTCTAGCCCAGATAATTAACCAGCTAGTTGTTCAGCTAAAATTTCCAGATGGGGGGTGAGGGCAGACTTTTAGAAAAGGTTTCAGAAATTTCTTTTGGCAATAATTGTACATTCAGAGAGGCATTATCAGATATATTTTGTAAATGAAATTTGATTTGCTCCCAGTTAGAGGCCTTATGATTGAATTGAACAGGAGTAACACAAAATTGAGTAGGATTCCAATTACATTTTTTTTTAATTTTAATTTTTTTCATCTCAGGTGTACATGAGTTCCCAATCTTGAACACCCCCCCNCCTCTGTTCATGGGATTCTCCAGGCAAGAATACTGGAGTGGGTTGCCATGCCCGCCTGCAGGGGATCTCCCCAACCTAAGGACTGAACCTGGGTCTCCCACACTGCAGGCGGATTCTTTACCTCTGAGCCACCAGGGAAAAGTGAAAGTGAAAGTCGCTTAGTCGTGTCGGGCTCTCTGCAACCCTATGGACTATACAGTCCGTGAAATTCTCCAGGCCAGAATACTGGAGTGGGTAGCCTTTCCATTATCCAGGGGATCTTCCCAACCCTGGGATTGAACTCAAGTCTCCCGCATTGCAGGCAGATTCTTTTACCACCTGAGCCGCACCAAAGAAGCAAACCCCAATTAATTCTGGGTTTATTGAAAAGAGGCTGACAACCTGACCTGCAGAGCCACCATCCACTGTCTACTCATTTCTAAAAAATCATTTTCCCTGTGACCTAACTACATTTTATTTGATGCAACTTAATTATGAGAAAGGGCTTCCCAGGTGGCTCAGTGGTAAAGAATCCTCCCACAATGCGGGAGACCTGGATTCAATCCCTGGGTGGAGAAGATCCTCTGGAGGAGGGCATGGTGATCCACTTAGGTATTCTTGCCTGGAGAGTCCCCAGGGACAGAGGAGCCTGGCAGGCTACAGTCCATAGGGTCGCACAGAGTCAGACACGACTTAGCGACTAACACTTTCACTTTACTTTTCAATTGCGAGAAAACATTTTACACATATATGGACCATCTACCCAATCCTGACCAACTAAAACATCAGGTGACACAGGAAATGAGATATTAGCGTTGAAAAGATGGTGAGCCATTCATCTAAGACAAAGAAAGCCTGTTTAGTGAGGTAAGAGAATATTCCACGTCCCACAGGTGCTGGGAGCGTCCAGGAGGGCGGGGCCCTCTCCTCCTGCAGGAGGCCTGTCCCTTTGCCCAGCATCCTTCTGCAGGAGATGGAAGGGCTTCTTACGCGAGCTGAGTTTCAGCCACAGAGCAGCTTACTTCTTTCACTTGCTCCCTCATTAGCCAGAAGGAACTCTGATGAAACAGTTGTAGACTGGCTTCCTGCAGGGTTTGCTGCTTATTATGACTTCAAGCCTGATGGAGGCAGAATGGCGATGCCTCTGCAGGTATCCTTGCTGTTTCTTGGCTGAAGGAATGTAGCAGACCCCCCCCCTCCTGTCCCAAGAGAGGGACATTTCTTTTGCAGTTGTTGAAGGGATCCTGGTTTCTATTCAGAGCTGCTCTCTGGGCCACATGAGATCACTAGACCATCTTCATTTTTCAAGTTAGCAGCACCTTTAGGCCCAGTGAGTGAAGTGAAGTGAAAGTCGCTCAGTCATGTCTGTCTCTTTGCTACCCCATGGATAGGGGGTTGCAAAGAGTCAGACACAACTGAGTGATAACACCACCACCTCCACCAGACGTGGGAGGAGGGTGTTGGTGTAAGGAGGCATCGAGGGCAGGCCCCACACATCTTCTTGGCTGCGGTATCTGCCAGCATCACACACTCAGACACTGGGAGCTGCCTCTGGAGTAGGTCGTGAGTGTTCCTTTACGAACAGCTGAACTGAACCTCGACCCCTGAACATCTCTAGTTCTTCCGATCTGCCTCTGAATTCTCAATTCTAATAGAGTAAAACCTTTTCACATTGTTGCTTCATCATGCATTTTAACATCTGGTAGTGCACAGTGACCTCACTCCATTTTTCTTCTTATTAAAAGTGCACTTTGCTCTTAGGCGTTTAAACAAAGCTCTTACTCATAGAAAAGTATTTGTTCTATGAACATCCATACACACCAACCACACCGAGTGCTGACGAAAAGTACCCCGACTGCCTCCCATGGCCTTTCTCCATCTTATGAGTCAGCGAGGCTTTCAGAATCAGTCACTCCCAACTCGACCTGCTCAAGAATATAAAAGATTTTAAAATTCCAGGTAAATTGAAACATTTCTAATATGTTTTCCCAAGATTGGTTCTTGCCATGAAGGAACATAGCATGTTACCTTCATTTATTCAAGACTTATACGTTATTTCTGTCAATAGAATTCACAGATTTTGTATAATTACTATAGATTCTTGAGGAACATTCATATATACATATTATATGCATAGACTTGCATATATATGTGTTCATTTTGCTGCTCTTTTGATATGATATAAAGTAAAGCTGATGAGCCTTATGAACTCTTTTTGCTAGACATGTCATTTATTCTTTTCTCAGTTCTTTTTTTTGTTTGATTTCTGTGGTGTTCTCCACATACATTGTTGATCATCTGCAAATAATGGTGTGTTTAAAATAATTCAACATTTACAATTTTTTGTTCTTTTTTTAAAAACTTAGAACATCAGTGGAAACTTCCAGAGCAGTGCCAAATAGTGGCATTTGATAGTAGTCATCCTCATCTTGGGAATTTAATTATGATCCTTCTATGTCTTACCATCTAGTTCACCATGTGTTTCTAATCAGTTTTCTTTATGCTGCTAATCATATTCCAAAATCATTCTGAGTTTTTGTCAGGAAAAGATGTGCCTTTGGGCATTTGCTGGATTAAATGGCGTTTTCTCATGTTAACCATAATTTTCATTATTTATAGAGAACCCCAAACATTTGTCGCATGGTATCTCTTGCTTTCTGTGTTCAGCTCATTGCTTCCTCACGGTCCCGTTCTTCTAGTGCCCGTATCCCCAGACACTAGAGGCTGGTCCAGATGCACGCTCCATCACTGGTGGGAGTTCTTCCCAAGTGGCGCTGTATTTCCTTCTGCCACATCACATCAGAAGTCCCTTCCTGTCTGGGTGGACCATTTCAGTGAGATTAGGGTTGATCAGAGGGCTCAGGTGTTGTTAGTCAACAGTATAGGTCGTTATAAAGCCCCCACTCACTTTTGCCTAATGGCTTTAGCATCTAGTGACAATTGTCTCAAGCAATTACTTTAATAGGTGTTGAAAAGCAGTGATTTGAAAAGATCTATTATTGTTTTTTTCCACTCAGTAGCTGAATTTTTCTTCAGAGAGAAATGTAGGTCACTCTGAAATGCAATTTGTATAGTAAAGGCATTTGTTAGAACTTACCACTTGTTAGAATAACAAGTCGGTGCCCTGACCACCTTCCAGGAGGAAGGAGGTGGCAGGTGAGATAGTGTTCTATGCAGAGATGTGAGGATTTTAACTGTGCTTTCTACTTCTGTCAACAAATGGTAACGTTTAAAGAGTCTTTTGGCTTTTAAACTGTTGAAGAAGTCCTTAATAAGAATCAGTGAAAAACCACTGGAGGGAGGACTTCTGCTCATCTCTCCGAGTGGCAGGTACCGTTCTTCCTGACCCGCTGCTCTTCCTTGTCTTGACAGCAGTGGGCAGGGCGGAACACTTGGAACTACCACTGTCTGGAGGCGCCGGGCAGTTTCATTTACGCTGGATGCTGTTACTGTCTGTTTTGGATTCATTATTGATCATGTGCTCTTTTAACGTTTCCCCTACTTGCTGAGTAAGACCTTGCTGGGGAGAATGCTGTTGCTTTCCTGGGGCCAAGACACTGAGATGCCAGTGTCCCCACAGGAGCAGATATAAAGCTGATGGTTAGGTTCTCGCTAGATTCCAAAAGCCCCGAGAAGAAGCGAAAGAGGGTCCTACAGAGAAGCAATAGAAACTGCCTCCGTTCCTCCTTCCTTAGTAAGAGCAGTAAATGTATTACAATACAGGTGATGTCACAATGCATGTGTTTGCAGGTGGACGAAAACTTAGGACATGAGAATAGAAGAAATTGTGGAAAAACCCCTAACCTGTATGAATCTGGATTTTGCGTGGAAGAATGAATTTGCAAGCCTAAGACCCAAGAGATGTAAGTAAATAGCACCTACTGTTACAACAGGCTCTTATAGTTGGCACAATGTGAATCGTCTGGGTAGATGGGGACGGTTCCGGGTGCTGTTTGAGGTTCAGTTCGGGGCCTACTGTGTCATTTTGAGAAAGAGTTGGCCCCAAACTNCCTAAGACCCAAGAGATGTAAGTAAATAGCACCTACTGTTACAACAGGCTCTTATAGTTGGCACAATGTGAATCGTCTGGGTAGATGGGGACGGTTCCGGGTGCTGTTTGAGGTTCAGTTCGGGGCCTACTGTGTCATTTTGAGAAAGAGTTGGCCCCAAACTGAAAAGTTTGTCTTTGGGTTGGTCCTAAAAAAATCAGTGTGCATTTTGGACTGAGGCTGCTTCTTCTTTTTTGTTTTATTCATTGGAGAAATAGAAAGATGAGACAAAAGAAAAAGTAAAAATCACACCTTGGAATCGGGACAGATTCCTGATTGTAGTTAGGTCACGTTGTGAAATCTAACAGAAGTCATCACTTTACCCACCCACAACACGTTCTGATGGGACACCCACCACGTGCCGGGCACCGTGCCAGGCCCTGTGGATACGGCGCTGGACAAGAGCTCATCCTCACCTTGAAGGGGTTTGGTTAGGTATCATAAGAAATTCAGCAGCTAAATGGGCCATTGCAAAGGATGTGGTATGTGTTTCGGTCAGGATGTGCCTAGGATTCTCAGGAAATTCAAAGGAAGAACACCTCTCTGTCTCAGGGGGTGTGCTCAGGGAGAGGACTCTAAAAGGGACATCTAAGCTGAGACCTGCTGGGTGAAAGAAGAACAAGAGAAGTCACAGCAAAGTAACCTCTGCCCTTCAGAATATGTTCCCCAAATTATCAGCCATTAGGAGGATCAGGAGTGGAGGAAGGGAGGGAGTGAATTTGTAAGACATGTGCCTTGAAAAATAAACAGCCGAGTTCAAGTCTGTCTGGCCTTGTAAGTCAGCGAGAAGTTGGATCTTCTTTTTGAGGATGGTGAGGAATTGAAGGGAGGACAAGAGTCAGGCAGATGCTTTGGGAAGCTGCCTTTGTCCCACAGAAATGTGCTCGAGAGACACTTGTGTAATAAAAGGCAGCACTTCAAAGCCTTTGCAGACCACCTGTTCTGCAGAAGAGGACAGCCTGAGGCTGCGACCCACTATTCAACGCTGGGGCCAGGTCATGCCTTCCCTTCTGTTTGATGCCGCATTTTCTTGCCAGTATTTCCACAAACTCCATGAACTCAGCCTCAGCTACAAACCCTGTGTGTTGGTTTAACCTCCATCCCCTGCTAAGTCAAAAGCATGGATAAAATTAACTCTGCTGTCCTCTGGAACAACCTAGAAACTGTTGTGTGTCTGAAACAAAGAAGCTGATAGATTTGTGGGGAAGGTTCTTAGGAAACCGCCAACCTGTGCGCTTTCTGTGTCAGAGAGTCTGCGAGGCAGAAAACAAAACCGAGAAGGGTATCTGGGAGGCAGCGCTCAGATCTGGGCAGAGATAAGCTTCCTGGGCCTCAGAGACTTCTGCCTCTGAAGTGCTTTGATTGGCAGGAAAACAAATGGGGAAGAAAAGGCAAAGTAACCAATTTCAGGTTTTTTCTCTTTGTGCGTGTAGTTTCAGTTCAAGTTAGAACACTGACAGTGAAAGTGTATCCTTTCAAACTGTAGGAGCTTAGCAGGGGGAAAGAGAAGGGGCCAAAGTATATCTGACTTGGGAATGAGTCTGAGTAGCTGAAACAGTAGAGATGCTCCCAGAGAGAAGCAGGGCTGCTTGTTGATTGGTTTGAATCCTCCCGGGTGAAATCTCAGTGATTTAACTTCAGCTCCGACCTGAGGGATCCCTGGTGTGGAGGGGGCGTGGGACCAGGAGGCTCTGGGACAAATCAAGCCTCAGCTGCCCCCAAGATGCACCCCCAGGGAATGGAGCGAGGTGGGGAGATGGCCTTGACCAAGAGGGAGTGAGGCCAGGAGGTTCCGAGAAACAGGAAGTCCTTACCGGAGATGCACACCGGGAAGAGGACTCAGAACGAGCTGAGCCCTTGCGTCTCCAGGTTGGTGGTAACCTTCTAGACGAAGGTTGGATGTGGTCAAACTCACACTTTCAAACTTAATACTGATCAGAGAGGGGGGCTGTGGATCCAGAAGGATGACCAGCAGGGAAAACAGGCAAGTTGCTGCGGGGAAGAGCTGTGACTGACTCCAGGACGACCATTTCCACAAGCATGTAAGTTTAATGATGGGCATAGTTTAGTAGAAGGGTGTCGCTCAGAGTCCTTTATCTGTCTGTTCCTGGGAAGGTCTGATAGTTTGGATCTTGAGATCAAGAAAACTGGGCCTTTTTACCAGTGTTGGGCTGCCTGGCTTAACCTGGTGATGGTGGTTTTGTTACTAAGTCATGTCCAGCTCTTTGCGACCCTATGGACTGTAGCCCACCAGGGGCATCCTCCAGGCAAGAATGTGGGGGTAGGTTGCTATTTCCTTGTCCAGGGGATCTTCCCCAATCAGGAATCAAACCCCAGTGTCCTGCTTTGCAGGCGGCTTCTTTATCAACTGAGCTACCAGGGAAGGCCTCTGGCTTAACCTACCTGCCATCAAGAAAGCCTGANATGGACTATAGCCCACCAGGGGCATCCTCCAGGCAAGAATGTGGGGGTAGGTTGCTATTTCCTTGTCCAGGGGATCTTCCCCAATCAGGAATCAAACCCCAGTGTCCTGCTTTGCAGGCGGCTTCTTTATCAACTGAGCTACCAGGGAAGGCCTCTGGCTTAACCTACCTGCCATCAAGAAAGCCTGAGCAAGGATAACTTAGTCATAAAGGTTTGATCTCCAGGTGTAAATAACCCTAAGCAAGGGCTGGTGAACATCTTCTGCAAAGGGCTGGAAAGTCAACGCTTTGGGCTCTGGAGGCCGCATGCTGTCCGATACAGCTCCTCATATGCCAGGAAATAGCCGAACAGGCATGTCTGAGTTCCCGCTGACCTCTCTCCAGAGATGGGACAGTGGGCTGGCTTGTTCTGGAGGATCCCAAAGCAAAGTCTCTGCCTGGAATGGAAGCGAGTTTCCATGGCCCCTCACAGGCAGCAGAACCTGTCTCAGAGGGAGGTCTGTGACTGGCCACAAGGCCCTGGTGGGAAAGGTTCTTTTAAGGAGACTCAGTGAGGCAGGAGCAGCCCCTGGACCCTGCAGCTCCCCCGATAGGCTGTAAGCAGGAGCCTCTGAGCAGCCAGGACCACCAGCCACAGGCCCTGTCAGCTCTGCCTCTGAACACGGGGGAGAGAACTGCCTTGCCACCTTGTTCTTAGGGTTTAGCCCAGGATTTCTGTTCCATGGCCCTCGGCTCCCAGGCATGCGGATCATTGTCCAGGCCAGGGAGGAGGAGGTGGGAGCAGGGATGGGCTCCCAGACGCACCAAGAGTCTCGGCAGGAGCCCTGGAGGGCGGACTTGGGGAACCAAGGAGAGAGCAGGATCCTCCCAGTCTCACCGGCACTTGGAAAAGCAGAACGCCTCACAGAGAGCAGAGCTGTGCGGCCAAGGGAGGGGCACCCAGCCCAGGACAGCCGGTGGGCATCAGCCCTGTGCATTGAAATCACACTTCTGCAGTTTGCGGAGATGCGGTCAATGGTAGAGAAGTCAAGGAATGTCTTGATGAATGCCATCCTCGACAATGGGCTCTTTTTTACACAGACGGCTCTATTAGGAAAAATCCTCAAGTCCAAATCCCTTCATAAATCACGCAAAAAAAAAAAAAAAAAAAAAGGCTGCCTGCACAGCAAAAAATAGATCCTGCACAGTTTCTGTTTGTCTTCAACTGGATGTTGATCAATAGGGAGCATCCTTAGCAAAGGTGTCACAGCTGAACCTTATCTCCAGCCCCATGTCTTTCTGCACCTTTAANAAAAAAAAAAAAAAAAAAAAAAAAAAGGCTGCCTGCACAGCAAAAAATAGATCCTGCACAGTTTCTGTTTGTCTTCAACTGGATGTTGATCAATAGGGAGCATCCTTAGCAAAGGTGTCACAGCTGAACCTTATCTCCAGCCCCATGTCTTTCTGCACCTTTAATTCACGTCTGTGACCTCTAGGCCCCTTGAGTGTAGACGCTTCAGAATGCAAGTGCCCTCTGCTCTCTTCACCTGTTAGTAGGTTGGCCTCGGATGCCTTGGGAATGAAGGGGTTACTACAAGTTTTTGTTTATGCACACCCCTTTCCCGGTCAACCTCTTGCATTCCCTAGTCCTCACTCCCTGGACAAGGAGGTTCACTGAGAGTCTTTCTGCCTTTCTGATCTGAAGTGTAGATCATTTCCTTGATTCTTCTTGGTTCTACTCAGGCCCCACTTGCCTTCTCCACCTCGAGCCCCCAAATCTGTCATAGTTCTCAGTGGAATGGCTCCGATCAGTCATGATATTCTGGTGGTGTGGGAGAAAACAATGCCCAAACTAGAACAGGTTTTTGTTAGGAGTCGGGAGAGGAAGATGGGTGATGCTCAGCTCTCTTTCTAAGAATTTAAAGCAGACCATGTAACTCTGGTGTCTTAAGTGCCTCCGACAGCTTCCAATTGTTCCTAGAATCGTATCAGAAGGTCTTCGAGGGCAAATGGTCTTTCTGCACAGTCGAATCTCTTGTCATTTTCTATCTCCATCTGCCCTCAATGGCTTCAGCTGCAGTGATTTTTTACATTTCCTTCCGGAGCTGGGATTCTTTGTGCCATCGATACATGTCCCAGGAATCATGCTTCGTGCTGGAACAACAGTGGTAAAATAGCTGCCAAGTCTGAATTCCTCTCTGGATGTCTTTTAAGACCCTTTGGATCCAGACCCAACTTCATTTGTGTCCCTTCCCATCCCTCTAGGCTGTAGTCACATCATTTCCTGAAAATGCCCCATGTTATGCACTTTTATCTCCTCTTTCCTTTTCTCTCTGTCTTTTTTAAATAATATCATTCACATTTTTCTTTGGCTGTGCTTGTGAAATCTTAGTTCCTCAACCAGGGATTGAACCCGGGCCCCATCGGTGAAAGCATCCAGTGCTAACCACTGGACTACCAGGGCATTTCCCCCTCTTCCCACTCTACTTGGAAAGTCTCATTCAGGTGGACAAGCCCAGAAAGAGGTGCAGCTTTCCTAAATCTTCCTCAAATCTGATAGAATGAATTTGTTCCTCTTTGGGATGTCATAAAACTCGATCAAACAACTTGAATAGAAATGATTTAGTTTTGTCATCATAAATTGCTCCTTGTATCTGTCTGGTGTGATGTGTTATACATGAACTGGAAGACAGAGACCATTCTTGTGTCTCCAGGACCTAATCAGGGTCCCTAAGACCTAATCAGGGCTCAGTAAAATTTTTGTCANCAGGTAAATATATAACTATTCATTCTGGTTTAAAGGGGAAAATTTCTAGACTATCTCCAGTATAGAGTACGTAAGTTTGCTTTGCTAATTGAAGAAGTCCACGATCAAATGCCATACTTGATCACAACCAGCTTACCCTGACAATAAGCAATGGGACATCTATGCACATCTATCTTGAATAGTGACTTAGAGAGCTGGAGTAAGGGACAGACGTAGAGGGCCAGCTAAATTACTGCCATTGATCACATTTCATGTCTAGTCCCAGTTTAGATGATAATCAATGGATGTTTACTGAGAATTGATTTTCTGATGGAATTTTCTTTTCATAATAAGCCAATTGTAGGGATGAAATATCTGAGAGGAAAGTCAACCAGGCCTCCTAAATTCTATCCTTGCATAAAGCAGATGACACTGTGCACGTCACCTGGTAGAATACCTATTAGGGAAAGATAAGGACAGAAACTGATGCTGTAGGTCTTAAAGAGCTGAGGAGAACTGACTGCGGTCCTTTTGAGTCAGAATTTACACTATGCTTATTTCTCAGCAAAACTGGGAAACAAAAGTTCTAAGTCTGGGAGCATCAGATAGTCACCCGTGAGGTCCTAAAGAAGAGAAGAGTGTCTTTTAGGATCCGCTGGGTCATGAGTTTAATTCCAGTTTTTAGGAAGGACTTGTGTTAAAGGAAAGGACACATGTTTTTTCATGCATTCAGCATGGGATACACTTTGAGAAGGAACCTTCTGTAGGTGTGAAAGAATCTTGGTAAGTTAACTCTTTTTAAAGTGTCAGTGTCAAAACCACTGATGCTTTGTTCAACCACAGTCAGGAACCCATATGAACCTGAAGATTCTTTTGCTGAACTGTGAGTTAGGGGGTGCTCTGAGTTACCATGTCTGCCCTAGGGGAGCTGATGTTCAGCTTGCATTTGGTTTGAAGTTTTATTACACATTTATATTTCCCTTGATGAAATGTTCCCATATATCGTCATAAGGTTGATGTTGCTGAGGGCGGTGCTTCCTGGAGATCTTTGGAGCCGACATGGCCCGTATTGGAATTTCTTCCTCCTGGGGTTTTTGTTGTTTTCGGTCTCCATTTTGAATGCCAGGCCCCCCCTTGGNATCGTCATAAGGTTGATGTTGCTGAGGGCGGTGCTTCCTGGAGATCTTTGGAGCCGACATGGCCCGTATTGGAATTTCTTCCTCCTGGGGTTTTTGTTGTTTTCGGTCTCCATTTTGAATGCCAGGCCCCCCCTTGGGTTGAATCTTCTGAAGAGGAAGTCATGTGAGTTCATTGGATCCATCTGGGGAAATACAGGTATATCCCCTTCCCTGTAAGATTATTTCCCCAGATTTCCATTGTTTATTGAACCTGTCTTGATACCAAATGGACAGAGGAAGAGAAGTGTCCTTCAATTACTCGAAATGTTTTTCTGCTCTTGTCAAGATATCTCTTTGTGATAAAGAAGACGCTGCTGATAGGATCTGAGAGGAAGGAAGCAGTGCCTGGTGGCAGGGCTCTGCAGATGACATTATAAATTGTCCTTCTAGAGACTGGCCTCCCCGACGGCTTCCAGAGATGGATCGCTTCACCCTCCTCTGGGCAATTCTTTATGTGTACACAGGTAATGATAATGTCTTCATTTAAAGAATTTCCTCCTTTTTCAAGCCTTACACTGTGACACATTCAGAATTTATGACGCTCTGGGTTGGTCTAGATAACTTCTCACTTGTTCAGAAAAACTGTAAGTTGCGAATGCCAATAATCAGCAGTGGAAAACTTTTCAGGCTAAGGTAGAAACTGCCAGCCTTTACCCTGATTCCAATGTATTTATAAATATTTATAAGACTATCTTCCTAGGTCTAGAATAAGTTTCTGATATCTCTTTGGTGTTTCAGTCTAATTGAACTCACATGATGACGTGTCTTTCAGTGCCTTGTGAAGAGATTTTCTGGGACACGACTGTTAAACTTGCTAAGAATATGACCCTAGAATGTGTGTATCCATTAGCGGACACTGTAACCCAGACGGAGTGGTTCAAGATTAAGGCGGAGAGAGAGTCCATGGCCATTTTCAACCCTGCATTCCATGGGATCATAAGAGAGGCCTACGTTGATAGGGTCTACTTCTCAAATCACACCACGACCTCTAACGACATGACCCTGTCCTTCCACAATGCCTCTGAGGCGGATGTGGGCTTCTATTCCTGCTTCCTGCATACCTTCCCACACGGAACCTGGGAGAAGGTGATACGGGTGGTCCCACCAGGTAAGTACATTTTCCTTTACCTTTTCACCCACCTCCAATATTTGGTTCTACGAAGACCATGGAGAAACTGTGAAATGCCTTATCCCGTTTTTATGTCATTTCCCAGTTGCATTTCTAGATTCTATATTGCTGTTTCAAAGAAATAATACTGTGAATCAATTCCATTTTTCTTAATGTGCTATCATCTCGTGAATTCAAATGTCATGGGAGAAAGCACAGGTTTTACCTTGTCTTGATGCGAAGTTGAACCTCAATGAAGCTGCTGTGGACAGTGTTTGGGTTCCGGGGCCAGTCACCTGCTGTGTGGTGGTCCCATTTCCTTTTGCGAGACTCCAGGTGCTTCAGCTCTGTGCGTTCAGTCCTTTCTGTGACAGCAAATTTGGGTTTATTAGTGAGTCCCGGGCCGGGTTCAAGCCCTGGCTCTTGTTTTCTCTTCACTCAAGTTTCACTAGAGAGGATGCTTTATAAGTTGCAAGCTGTCATTTCAGGAAGACTCAAATGAGCTCTTTAAGTGTTTCCTGCTGTGCCTGCCAGTGACTGTGGTTCAGTGCTTAGTGAGTGAGTGAGTCCTGCAGGGAATACCCACACGGATGGGGTATTATATTTGGAAAAACTCGGTTTTAAAGCCTTTACTTCCTTTATAACTTTGAATTAGCTGCTCAGTCTCTCTGAATCTCAGGTTCCTAAACAGCAAATTGAGTTAATAGCTCCATTCTCTTTGTTGAATGGTTTAGGGATCAGATATGTAAAGAACTCGGTCCTCGATAGGGAATTTTTATTATTGGTAGGTATTATTATTGCTTGTGCTTTTACTTTATTTTTTAAAAATTTAAAAAGTTTTTCTTCCGTTATTTTTGGCTGTGCTGATCTTCATGGCCGCATGGGCTTTCTCTAGTTGTGGTGAGCAGGGGCTCCTCTCTCATTGCGGAGCACAGGGTCCTCCTTGAGGGGCACAGGGTCCTCCTTGTGGGGCTTCTCTTGTTGTGGCTCGTGGAGCCTGGCACGCTGGCGCAGTCATTGCGATGAACAGGCCTGGTTGTCCCGCGGCACGCAGGTTCTTCCCAGATCAGGGCTCAAACTTGTGTCCTCTGCATCGGCAGGGGGATTCTTTGCCACTGGACCACCAGGGTAGGCCTGTGCTTTTGATGCAAAATGACTAACGATGACATTTTTAGATAGACTCGGGAAGGCAAAAGTTTGGGACTGTGTGTTTCCTATCTGGTGTCTCTGAAGTTATATCCCAAACAGACTTCCAGCAGAACACATCATATACCACCTGATACAGTGCTCTCTTTTTAAGGAATCCGTATTATAAACTAACAACTTATAGTAGTATATAGGAATAGCTAATGGTCAGGAGGTGAGACAAACTTCCATGTGTTAGTTTTCCCTTTCTCTTTAGTTGTAGCTAAGCTCAAGAACAATTCTGTGCGTATGAATGAGCCTTACAGAGTGTCAATCAGCAAAATCTCTCCTTAAATACTCACTTATTAAAGACCTCATTCATCACTCAGGCTCTCATTTGCTGGTGAAAGCTGTTAAAAGCTGTTTGCACATCTTCAGTGTCTCGTCCACTCTGATGAGCTGTGCAGGTGGAGCAAGGGATGACAGGGGTCTTGGGGTGAGCTCTTGGACACACGGCCGGAGCCACCTGGGCCAGAAACCGATATGCTTTCCCACCCTGCCTCGGGGGGCGAGATTTTGTAGTTTGGGTTCCAAGTCAGGTATTCTGATCTCTGTCAAAGAGCAGTCAACTGAAAACAGGTGCATCTGAAGCTGACCCAACACTGTAAACCAGCTGTACTCCAATGAAATGAAAACCTGAAAATACTGTGTTATGAAGCAGCAGCAAGGTAGTATATTTTTCATGGGTGTATTTGAGATCTGTACAGACTGTTCTCCTTCTTGCAAGGTCTTGATTCAATAAGATTTATTAGCGCCGTCTTCTTTATATGAAAAAAAATGCTTTGTATAAAGTTTGTATTTTTCTGTCTCTAGAACTGACATGTCTATTCTCAATTGTCTTAAAATAACCACTGTGAGTGAGAAAGGCTTTTCTTTAAAAAAAGAAAACAGGTAAGAGCACTGGTTACTAGGGCGGGGAGGTGGGAAGCTGGGGAGATACATGTTGGTCAGAGTACAAAGTTGAGGTTACGTAGATGGAATCAGTCTAGAGACCCAGTGTATGGTGTAAAGACCATAGTTAATACCATCATCTTGAACACTGGAGGTTTGCTAAGAGAGTAGATTTTGGGCGCTCTTCTCAACAACAACAGCAAAATGTAACTGTGTGGGGAGACGATATGTGAATTAACTTGACTGTAGCAATTATTCTACATATCATTTTGTGGTATAGGCCCTAAATATATACAATTTTTATTTGGAACAAAAACATGTAGCTTGACCTCTTCTGAAGGCTTAAGGATACAGGGTAGCACTACATTATTGAAAACTAAATTATGGTTGCTACCCCAAGGTAGGGTTTTCAGCATGACTTCAGCAATATTTTCCCATTGCTCTCATCCAGATTTTCTTCTCTCTGTTGCTATCTTGAAGAAAAGGGAGATCTCTGCCATATGGGACTTTTTCAGAAACTGTGGTGAGATTGTCAGTCAGTCACCAGTCAGAGAAAGGCCAACTCTCCTTGTTGCCGGAATTCTGATGATGGTCTTCTTAAACATATTTTGCTGTTGTTTTCGATCATTTATATTTTTAAGGGATAGATTGCATTAAACAGCCGGTGAGAGTATTTCATTCACTTTTGAGATTTGGAGGGTTTCATTTTTTCTTTTAAGCTAAGAATGATAGTGAATTTATATATATATATATATTTTTTAAGTATAGTAGCTATATTTCAAAATTAATCTTAAATATACTTAAACTCTTCCACGTGTGCTTTATTTTTTAGGACTTATTTATCTATTCATTTTTGGCTGTGCTGGGTCTTCCTTGCCATGCGTGGGCTTTCTCTAGTTGCAGCGAGCAGGGGCTACTCTCTTTGCGGTGCATGGCTTCTTATCACAGTGGCTTCTCTTGTTGTGGAGCCCTGGTGCTGGGCCTGCAGGCTTCAGTCATTGCTCCATGGCACGTGGAATCTTCCCTCGCCAGGGGTCGAACCTATGTCCCCTACTTTGGCAGGGGGACTCTTAACCAGGGGACCATCAGAGAAGTCCCATGTGTGCTTTAGTACGTGTCAGGGTCTACAAACATCACCTGCTTGTATAACATAGAGAGGTAGTTGATCTATTTAACAGTGAAAGATTGGACTCAGAATCCAGAGATTGTCATGTGTACAATAGATTGTAAGATCTTCAAAAAGATGAAAGAATTGAGCCATGTGCGCTCTAAATATACAGATTTCTCCTCTTTACTGAAAGTTGGCAGTGTGTGAGCTCAGTCAACCTTACTGAGGTCTTCTGGTTTAACTGCCCCTCCTTCCCACTTGGATGTACATATAACTTAGATTTGCGGGTGAGGACACCGAAGGGAAGTGAGGTCTAGTGATCTGCCCAAGTTCTCAGGCTTTGTGTCCACTGGATCGACTTGCAGGTAGAGGTCAGGAAGTGCCGGCTCAGGGGACACGCGAGCAGGTGGGGGCTGAGGGGACACCCGTCATTGTGGTCCCTGCGGTCCTTCTCCTCTTTGAGTTTTCAGCGCAGAGTGGAAGAGCACATTGAACATCTCATTCTGGATAAATGATATTGTTAGTGCAAAATTATGTGAAAAAGTGTGTTCCCGTCAGAGCAGGCATTTCTTAATCAGTAACTGATTTAGAGCATTTAACAGCAAGAATGGCTACACTTATTTCAGTGCCTCATGGAAAAATATACTGAGGCATCTCGAGAGGGGACAATTCAAAGGCAGCCCTTTCATGGAAGAGTTTGTGGAGGAAGTGGGGTTGCGGAGAAAATGACTGTGTAACCCACGTGTCTCTGGCTTCACTAGTCAGGGTGAATGTAGTTACATTAATGGAACTGTCCCCCCAAATGTGTCATGCACCCCAAATACTCCACCAGCTAACTCTGACCAGGTTAGCTAACTCTGACTCATGCCAGGTGTGTATGAGGTAGTTACTTATCCCCTGGTTTAATGCTCATGAAACAAGGGAGGGGGCAGAGATAACGTGTTACCGTTATGTGTGTGCTCAGTTGCTCAGTCACGTCCGACTCTTGGCTGTCCCACAGACTGTAGCCCGCCAGGCTCCTCTGTCCATGGGGTTTTCTATGGGCAAGAATACTGGAGTGGGTTGTCATTTCCTCCTCCAGGGGATCTTCCCAACCCAGAGATTGAACTCGCATCTCATGCATGGGAAGGTAGGTTCTTTACCACTGTGCCTCCTGGGAAGTCCAAATACAGCTGAGGAAACCAAAAGGTCATTAGCCAATTCAGGGTTGCCAAGTTGTAACCCCAGGGTGAGACGGGGTGGTATTTTCAAAGAATGAGAGGAAGGAGAGCCAGATGCTGGCAGAGTGGGTGTGAAAAAGGAGGCTCAGGAGGAACAGGTCCTGCTGGACCTGCAGGACTTGGAAAGATCTTTTAAAAAAATTATGAAATGATTGCTGTACAGTATGATATCAGCTGGGCTTCCATGGTGGCTCAGATGGTAAAGAATCTGCCTGCAACCCTGGAGACCCGGGTTCAACCTCTGAGTTGGGAAGATCTCCTGGAGATGGGAATGGCAACCCACTCCGGTATTCTTGCCTGGAGAATCCCATGGACAGAGGAACCTGCTGGGTCCCTGGGTTCACAAAGAGTTGGAACACAACTGAGGGACTAACACACACACACACACACACACACACACACACACACACACACACGATATAAATCACAGGTGTACAGTGTACTGATTCACAGTTTTTAAAAGTTATACCTCATTTATGGTCATTAAAAAATATTGGCAATATTTCCCTGGTGGCTCAGATGATAAAGAATCTGCCTGCAATCCAGGAGACCCAGTTTGATCCCTGAGTCAGGAATATCCTCTGGAGAAGGGAATGTCTACCCGCTCCAGTATTCTTGCCTGGAAAATTCCATGGACAGAGGAGCCTGGCAGGCTACAGTCCATGCGGTCATAAAGAGTCAAACACGACTGAGCAACTAATACTCCTTGTGTTGTACAATATATCTTTGTAGCTTATTTAATACATACTACATTTTTACAAGGAATTTTTTAGCATAGCCTGGGGGAGGGAAAGAGAGAAAATGGAGGGAAAAAAGTGGGGGTGCTGATGGCCAGGAGAAGGGCACGGGGAAGTCTGATTCAGGCAGACGGAGACTGGATGGTGTGACTGGAGGGCAGAGCTCCAGGTCTCACCTGAGCTTCATTCAGGGCCCCTCACCGCCTGAGAGGCGGCCTCGAGGTCACGGAAGGAACTGTGACGGTGGGACCCTCTCTCTGAGCCCACAGCAGAGGTTCTCTGTGGGTCCAGGTAAGGTTTTATACAGTAGATTCTATGTTTAAAAAAAGGAGCCAAAGCCCACAGAGCAGCAGAAAGTCAGAGAAGAGCCTGGAAAGATTGGACAGCCCAATGTTGCTGTGCCTGATGGAGTTTGAACTTGACTGCAGTGTAGACAGTCGGAAGTCTCTGAATGTTTTCAGAAGGAGACACATAATAATCCAGTTTTTTTCCTCATCGCCTGGGTTAAACTCACTGCAGCCTTATAGAAGGGGAAGAGTTGAAGGGCAGGTGAACAAATATTAATAGTATTTTATGAGTTGGAACGCTTATCCACAGGTGATAGGAGTGCAAGTTGGTGGATCTGTTGTGTTAATGGTGATGGTAATACTCAGGGCTGTTCAGAGAAACAGCGTCAATACCGTGTGTCAAGTGACTTTGGATAGTGCAGGGCGGGCCAGCAGAGGGAGGCCCAGGAGGACCTGGTGATGCTGCAGATGCCGTAGGAAAACAGCCTGCTGAAGGCGGGAGGAGGGTGGGCTTTTTCTTGTATTCAGAACTTCAAGTGATTGGATGAGGCCCACACACATTAGGGAGACCAATCTTCTTGCTCAGCAGTCACCAATTTAAATGTTAATCTTAACCAGAACTGACTCATTGGAAAAGACTCTGATGCCAGGAAAGATTGAGGACCAAAGCAGAAGATGGCAACAGAGGATAAGATGGTTGGATAGCATCACTGATTCAATGGACATAAACTTGGGCAAACTCCGGGAGATGGTGAAGGAAAGGGAGGCCTGGAGTGCTGCAGTCCGTGGGGTCACAAAGAGTTGGATACAACTTGGCAACTGAACAACAACTTAACCAAAACCACTCTCCAAATTAATACCCTAAATTAGCCATCACATTTATTTGGAAAACGATACTGCTTTAGTTAAAGAAGGCTTCCCCGGTGGCTCAGACGGTAAGGTGTCTGCCTGCAGTGCGGGAGACCTGGGTTCGATCCCTGGGCTGGGAAGAACCCCCGGAGAAGGAAATGGCAACCCATTCCAGTACTCTTGCCTGGAAAATTCCATGGACTGAGAGGCTCCTCAGAGCCTGGTAGGCTACAGTCCATGGGGTCGCAGAGTTGGACACGACTGAGTGGCTTCACTTTACTTTACCTGAGTTAAAGAACCCGATTCCTAAGACCTAATCATTCCATCCTACTGTGTATTCGGGGGATTGCCCACATGTAGGAGAAATGCCTGGGAAGGTTTATGCAGCAGGTTGCTGTGACAGCCTACAAATGAATGGCTGATCATGGTGCTCCGCGACCAGGATGAATTTGGGGAACATCACGTGAAAGGAAAAAAGCAAGAGTTTCCGGAGAACGCATAGGGTACAGTTCCTTTCCTTTATAGTTTAAGACATGCAGAACTAAGTGATACGTTGCTTGGAGATGCACGTGTGTGCTGAAACTGAGGAATGCGGATTCCGAGACACAGGCTGGAAAGAGATGGAGTCAGGGAGAGACACGAGGGTCTTCAGAATTTCCAGTCAGGTGTTTTTCTTATCCAGGAGCTTTGTTTCCCATCTGTCTTAAAAATGTTTTATGAAATTCCTCTCAAGTCTATTGAATTTCTAATAATAATAATAATAAAACAGAGAAGAAGAATGCACTTGTGATTTTGAGCAGTTTGCAGATAATTATCTAAATTAAGGGTGAAATCTTCCTTCTGATTTGGGCTGGAGGTCCAGAAGAGGGAAAACAGTCCAAAGTTTTATGATTCAAAGGCTGAAAAATGATGGTTTCATTTAAAAAGATGCGAACTTGGGAGACGGCTTGTCCTGGAAGAGAGGAAGTAACTGCAAATGGTTTCATAGACATTGAGTTGAAAAGTAGCCTTTGACCAGTTAATGGGTTGGGATTATGGAAGAGAAAACCCAAAGAAAGTTGAGGACTGAAGACATTTGGATGACCACCCAGTACATGTGAAGACGGTGCTTAACCAATCAAGGTCTTGTGGGTGGGAGGAAGCTGAGACCATCGCATCGGATGATGGTCACACTGAAGCTGGTGGGGAGCATTCGTGTTAAAGACTGGAGAGGGCTGGGGGTGGGGAGGGGGAGTGGGGGACACTTGAGAGCAGGACGGGGGCTCTTGGTGTCAAAGCTGCTGCATCCATGGCAGAGGTGCCCTGTGTCGCTGAATCACGCAGCTTCTCACCCTGTCTTCTTCGGCACTCCAGCCCCACCTCCTCCTATCTCAGCTCGGACAATAAGGGTGTTTCCTCACTGTCTCCTTTCTGGTTTTGTTCTTTCCTGGGTGGGATGAGACTCCCTGCATGTCGTCCAGGCTTGGCCTTAGATGGGTCTTATCACTACGCCCATCAATGTCAATATTTGCTCTTGTCTTGCCAATTGGTTTTCCTAAAGTTGAGGTATCCCAGGATTTAAATTTTATTTAAAGCTGGAAATGGGCAAGTGGCCCAGATCTGGCAGGTAGACCTGGCTGGGCTGATTTGTGGGACTGACATCACTCATCCGCTAATTCACTCATCACGGCTTTATTGAGAGCCCGTTCTATTCAAGATAATGTCTGTGCTTGGGAAACCAGAGAGACGTGATCTCAGCTCTAAACCGTACACGGAGTATTAGGGGAGATAGAAGTTGTGTATCACAAATTATAATTTAAAGAGAAGAGTAAGTGCTATTTACTTTCAACTGGGAAATTCAGGATACATTTCCTGGAAATGGGGAATTTGAAGTTCACCGTGATGGAGGTAAATTTGAATATTTGGATAAGGAGATAGTAGCGTTCAGGAGAATCACTTCAAATATTATCTAAAAAGTAGACAACTTTGGCTCTGCTTTAACCCACTTTGGAAGACAACACCTAGGCGTGGGCTTCCCTGGTGGCTCAGCCGGTAAAGGCCTGCAATGCGGGAAACCGGGGTTCGATCCCTGGGTTGGGAAGATGCAGGTTTATTCTGGTTTACAATTCATGGCTTGGTTTATTTCAGCATGTTGTTGACTTAACGCTTCAAGAGGCATAGAAATCCAGATGTATTTGGAAATTATATTTTACAATCTATCTTAAGATATTTTCACACTCTCATTTCAGCTGGTGTGTTATCTATCCCAAATTCAGAAGAAAGGAAGAAAACAGAGAAACTGACACTACCTTATATATTAGTGACAAGCGATGGAGGAGGAGACTTAGTCTAAAAGGCTTCTTTGTCTATCAGTGGTAATTCCAGATGGGACTAAGAGGCCACGGGAAAGTGTCTTTCTTACCCTCCCGTTACAAGTGTCACCAGGACACACCAGCATGTCTCATCCCTGCTGGATGCTTTGAGTTTTGCCCATCAGATGCATCGCTCTTGCTTTGAAGTTGGGTTTCTTTGCTTGTTCGTTTAAGTGAGGTAGAAAAATAAGAAATTCTTTCATATTTACTATTGAAAGAATTAAAAAAATTATTACTAATAGATAATAACAAATGATATTAATAAATACCAAACTCTCTTAAGGTCCATTCTTACAAGCTCAGGAGTAAGTCATGAATGCTTCCCCATCTATACAACTATGTGTTGTACACATATATGAGAAGAAAAATGGGTTCTCTAAAATGTTACATTTCAGTAGTTTTTCATTTAAGGAAGGGAAAAAGATATTAAATAGTGTCAATAAGAAGTAGCCAGCTGAGGAAAGCGGAAATATTTTAAAGGCTGAGAAATCTCACTCCTTAATGAAATAAAATAGCAGATAGAGGAAAGAGATGATAGAGAGCATCTTAAGAAGTGCAGAGAGCGAGGTCACGGTCACTGCACTTCTCAAGGGTGAAATTAATGGGAGCCTGAAAGTGAAACAGTCGCAAGTATGCAGGCCATGCTTGCTTCCATTGACTCCCTCTCCGGTTGCTAAACCCAGAGGAGATGCTTGAGGTTCACCATGAGATTCAACTCTCGGCCTCTGGGGTAGAGCTCTGTAATCAAAAATCAAAAAGGGAAACATAAAAAATGACTCTGAAACAAGGCAGCACTGGATTTGTATACAAAATCAAACTCTACAATTGAGTGGCTGGTGAAGTTCAATTTTGTTGTTCTCTAGTTGCTCAGTCGTGTCCGACTTTGCGACCCCACGGACGGCAGCACGCCAGGCCTCCCTGGTCCTGCACCATCTCCCGGAGTCTNCCTCTGGGGTAGAGCTCTGTAATCAAAAATCAAAAAGGGAAACATAAAAAATGACTCTGAAACAAGGCAGCACTGGATTTGTATACAAAATCAAACTCTACAATTGAGTGGCTGGTGAAGTTCAATTTTGTTGTTCTCCAGTTGCTCAGTCGTGTCCGACTTTGCGACCCCACGGACGGCAGCACGCCAGGCCTCCCTGGTCCTGCACCATCTCCCGGAGTCTGCTCACACTCATGTCCGTTGAGAGCCATCCCGTCCTCTGCCTCGGTTTTAATGAGAGTAGTTTTTTCTGTTCATCCATCCCAGGGCACAGACCTCTCTCCGGGGTGTTGCCTGCGAGCCTTGTGGGGTCACTCAGTCCCTCCCACTCCGCTGGGAGTCTGCATCCCGGGAGAGAATGGTCACTGCAGGCTTGTGGGCAGATGCACCCAGGCCGTCCACAGCAGGGGAGGCCACTGGCTGCGCTGCTTGCCCGCGGGCTTTTTTGTTGACTTCACAAGCCCTCTCCTTCCTTGAGAAGCTGCTCTCCTTTCCTGGGGTGGGGTGGCTTTGGCCCGACCGCTGGAAGGTGTGCTCCAGCTTGCCCGCAGCCCTCGGAAATCGCCTTAGTGCCGCACAGACACACAGCCCTCGGGTTTCCCTCCTCCAGCTCACACCTCTTCTGTCGCTGGTAACCACAGCCCTTCTCTCCCCAGCGCTCAGATGGCTGCCAACCGCAGCCTCTGGAACACACTTCCTCTGCCGAGTGGGTGCTGCTGGCGTGCGGGTGTGAGTGCAGGGTGAGAACTGTGGCTTCAAGTGTGAGTAAGAGCCACCCCCTCCACTACCCCTGGGTTAACTGGAACCTCCTCAGCCCACACACGCTGAGACCCTCCCCTGCACCATCTCAGCTTTAGATTCTTTAAAAAAAAAAAAATTCCTCCCATCAAAAGGTGAGAAGATGTGTTCACTGCACCTTTGCTCAGAAGCTTCTCCTAGGATTAGAGGTGGTGTCAGAGACCTTCAAAGAAACGTTATGGGGACAGGCATCCTGACAGTACTGACTCAGTATAAAATGATACTTTTGCATTTTATTAGATAAAAATGCTGGATTTCAGATGTTTAAAAGCAGAGAAATGAAAGTAAATAACTGAAGCAAGGGGAAAGGTCAAGGTCTCAGGGCCAGAGGCTTGGGATTCTGCAACCCACTGTCTCTTTGAGCTGACTCTGGGGCATGGAGCTGGTTTAGTGTAGACAGAAAAGTCACTTGGTCTCTAAGCTATGCCTTTGGTTCCTGGTTTTTGTTTTCATTTAGTTTTTGTAGGGAAGGGAGGTTGCAAGCAGGGTGGTTCTTCTGTTCCTTCAGGCACATTTCTGGAGACAGTTAAGATTTTGAAACCATTAAGAATTTTAAAGTTTATCAAGTCCATCCGGGGATCAATGTGAAATTATTCCCCCAGGCACCATCTCTTCTCCTTACTCCACAATAGTTTTAATTAAATAATGTTGCTGATGGGGCTTCTGCTACTTCCCTGGNTCCTTCAGGCACATTTCTGGAGACAGTTAAGATTTTGAAACCATTAAGAATTTTAAAGTTTATCAAGTCCATCCGGGGATCAATGTGAAATTATTCCCCCAGGCACCATCTCTTCTCCTTACTCCACAATAGTTTTAATTAAATAACGTAGCTGATGGGGCTTCTGCTACTTCCCTGGAGAGATTATTCACTACCCAATAAATCTCAATGTGAGAAAATTTTCCCTGACTTCAGCTATTTAACCCACTTACATTAAAAAAAAATTTAAAAAAGTCTTCATCATCTGCCTAGAGAGAAAGACCCATGTTCCATAGAAGATTGATAGAGAAAGCTTTCTAAGGACGAAGATAATCGATGCAGAATTCACATTTAATAACTGTAAATAGCCACATGCGTCATACCTGCTGGGCTTAGTGGGGCCGGTGAGGATGGTGTCTGAGCATGAATTCTGTGGGCGTTTCTGTGCACCGTTTAACTACCGGAATACTTAAGGAACTTAACAGTCTCATTTCGGCAAATTACCTCTTAAGACCATATTTGTCCCATTTCTTGCCAGGCTACGTGAAATCCTGTATGCTATTAATACCAACACTGGCATTTCCAGAAAAGCGTACCAAAGGGGCATGCCTGTGTATAGGATAATTTCCTTCTTGACACTGAAAGACCCCAAGACTTCAGGAAATTTTAGATCATCTACCTAATCCATTCCACTAACGGAAAGAGTCCATTTGTTTCTCTTTACAAACTGGATGCTACTGTTGAAAGTGGGTGCACCTACCATTTTACATCTGAGAAGCAGCCAGGGATTCCATACTTGCCTCTGAGGCAAAGCTCAGTGACCTTAGCATATGTCCCCAAAATGAGATTATTTTGTGTCCCATTAGCTTGTGACACCACAATTCTCAAGTTATGTACCTGCTATCTTTTAAGAAACATAGTTGCTCACTTAAGTAAATAGCATATTTATTTAACATAAGACTTGCTACTTCTTCCTCCCATTTTCCTGAAACCCTACAAATGTTTCCCGAAAGATGAATATTTAATAAGATGGAAACATTTCTAATCACAGGTATTGTGTTTCTTTAAGCTGACACAGTGTTTGAATTTTTATTCTTGACGCAGTCCTGACTATTATGTTTTCAGTGAAAGCAGTGCAACTGAACCAGAGGGCTAGTTATTACACCTTATTGTTGAAATGACACTTTGAGATGTTCTTCTTTTATTGGGTGAATGTTGATAACAGTAATTTAAAGCATGTTAAGTCCTATCTGAAGATACTGAATAGATATTTACAGTTTGCTGTGAGGAGAAGGAGAATTGAGTAAGAAGGGCATTATTTTTGAGAAGTTTATAATCTAAGACAGGAAGTAGGTCTTGTGCGTTATGTAAACGTCTGAACCAAGGGACCATGATGTACGCTGGAAGCTGATGAGTAGCGGAGAACAACATGTGGGGACTAGCTTACAGCTTGGGGGGCCTTGAAAGCTGTCTGCACCAACTGGGAATCTAGGTATGATTCCAGAGGAAAATGCATCATGGGAAAAATCCCATAAAAGGGAAACACTCTGCATTTGGGGCAAATGAAAAATACATTCGATCACAGGAGTGGAGGAAGGGCAGTAGTGGAAGGTGTAGCTTTTGGACTTCTTGGGTGTTTAATAAAGTTTCCAAGCTGTGGAAGTGGCACATCAGTCATGATTGCAGCCATTATTTGGGACCATTACTGCAGCAGGTGCGTGTGGGATCACTTAGAGGCAGGGCAGGGAGAAGACAGATGGGAGACTAGGAAGCAAGGGGAGGGAGTGTGCATGGCCCACCAGTGGAGTCTTCACGGGGTCTCTGTTTACCTCCCTAAATCACAACCACATAAAGCTTTCCCCTCCTCAGGGGCCTGCTTCCCGCCCGCTTCCAGCTTTCCTTCAGTACATAGTTATAGAATGTTGGCTGTGTGAGATTTGAGGGTACACAGAAATGTCCCAGTCTCTGATCTCCAGCTTAGGGATCGTTTTTAATGCCATTCAATATACAGAAGAAGTGGGTAGTAACAGGGTGTGTGTGTGTGTGTTGGAAGAATGGTTGTTGGCAGGGGAGGGGGTCATTCAGGAACCTCAGAGAACAAAAGATGCTTGAGCTTACTCATAGAGGGAGGTTAGAAACCTCCTAGGTTGGAGGATGATTGAGCTGTTTGCAGGACAGCCCTCCTGCTAGAGGGAGCTNTTCCTGCGCCATCACAGCCCGGGACTCTCGGCCGCTGTCTCTGTCCTCCGACGTGGGGTAGCTCCTCTCAGCCGTGCTGAGTGCGCCGGCCTGCTATACATTTCTTCTTTATGTCTCTGTCTCTATTCTGCTTTGCAAATAGGTTCATCTGTACCATTTTTCTAAATTCCACATATGTGCACAGGAGTGTGTTTTCTGTGGGGAAATTCCTGTGTTTCAGAACACGTGACGTGAAGCTTTGAAATATGAGCTCAAAGAGACGAGGTCACGTTTTATCAGAACCGGTAAGGGACAGCAGTGGGTTCATTTGCTGTGTCTTTCCTGAGGTAAGGGAGACAGTGAAGATTATCTTCAGTGTTGTCAGTTTGGGGTTGAGTCTAGGAAGGATGAGTGAGAACCGAGCAGATGACAGTAAGGGGGTGGTTCACGTTCCTCAGGATAATTAATTGACTCTTTTTTGGAAGAACTTGATTTGCAAAATCATCATGCAGCATCCTGTTCAGTTCAGTTCAGTCGCTGAGTCGTGTCCGAGTCTTTGAGACCCCATGAATCACAGCATACCAGGCCTCCCTGTCCATCACCAGCTCCTGGAGTTCACTAAGACTCACATCCATCGAGTGAGTGATGCCATCCAGCCACCTCATCCTCTGTCATCCCCTTCTCCTCCTGCCCCCCAATCCCTACCTGCTGTACTATTCAGCAAATTCCACACCTCGTTACTAGCACTCACACACCAGCCACAATAAACCATCCTTTGTCGCTAGACTCCATGGTGTTGCCTTGTGTTGTTCAGCAAGATTAGGTGAAAATATGCTTTGCAGAAGGCCACTCATTTCACACAGAGATGATATGCTTGGTCTTTTCACCATTTATTTATTCTTAAAATTGAGATAATCTTGCCTTCCGTTCTTTCAAAAAAAAAAAAAAAAGTCACAGCTTTACAGTCATCATCAGCCATTGTTTGAAGAGTTTTGTCTACATTCCAGATGACCCTGTAAATATCATGGTGCAAATGAAATATTTTGTCCTACGTGATAAATTTTCCTGGTTCATGGCTTCCTTTGGAGTATGTTGGATATTCTGTTGTAGTCATGTAAAAGGTCAGATGTTTTTGAAACCATTTCCCCAGCAGCTTTTCTGCAGCATTTGAGTGGCTCGAGCTTCCTCACTGCTTGTGATGGAAGGACAGCTGCCCCAGCCAGTGTCAGGTTACCCTGGAGAAACGAGGTGACAAGTTAGCCAAAATAATGTCCAGTCTCATTCGATGCAGTGATTGAAGCCTCTCCCGTCAAAACGTTTACCGTGTAAAGTTTCACCCTCTTTGTGGGCTTGACGTTTCTTTCACCGTGGCTCTTTGCTCTCATTTTGGTGGCCGGATCATCGCTCAGCTCCGTAGTTTTCCAAGTCCTCTTCATTGTTCAGTTTCCGGGCCCTGCACAGGCTCTCCTTTGCCTGTCTCCTCTGCTGCCTTCCCGTGTGTCCACACAGAGAACTGCATCTAACTCACTCCCTTGCACTGTCACAGCTTTGCCCCAGACGTTTAATCTGCAAGACTCAGCATAAGCGCACACCCAGCACTCCAGCCATTTCCAAGGTTTGACACCAGGGGCGCTCAGCAATTATCAAGCCCTATTACTCCTTTTCAGAGGGAGTCCAAACTACTCATTTAAAAAAAATTTTCATTAAACCTTCCCATTGTGATCTCAAAGCACAGCGAGCAATGAATGAATTATTACACTGAAGTCTCAGTCTCAGATCATTTCCTTTTTTCTTTTTCCTCTTTCGCTGTGCCCACAGCTTGTGGAAACTTAGTTCCCCAGCTAGAGACTAAACCTGTTCTTCCTACATTGGGATCGTGTACTCTTAACCCCCAGACCATCAGAGAAGTCCCTCTGGTCATTTTTAATGACATTTTCTTCTCTTCTGCCAACAAGTTATATAAGGAATTTTTTAAAAAAGGTTTATATACAAAACTCAGGGCTTATCTGATGTTCTGAAGGAGGAAAGAGAAAAGCAACAGTTTGGAAATATGTAAACCAAACTGTCAAGGCAAAATTGGATAGGAAAATATGTAAGTCCTTCTGTTCTAGTTTTTAAAAGTCAACAACTGTACAGGCTAAACTATGGGTGAGGTTGAGGGAGGTTGGTCTAAACTAGCAGGAGGAGAAAAAAGAAGAGTGATATAGAGAAGCGTAACGGAAGAATCCACACCTGACTGCAAAGCCGGAAGAAGCAGCCAGGAAAGGGGCAGGAGGAAAGGATGGAGGGAGGCAGGGGCGACCTTGTGCGAGCAGTGTGCGGGTGGACAAGAGTGAACTCAGGGACGGGAGGACTGGTGTGCACCAACGCTCAGGCTGGCAAAACCGGCCCCATGCAGGCTTTGAGGGTACATTCAAGAATTTTAAACTGGGGATTTACAGGGCCAGTTGTGTCTTTTCCCAGGATTGCTCTGACTCTGCAATGAGGGGTGGATGGAGGTGAAGTGGGCCTGAGTAGAAAGCGTCAGTTTCAGAGTATTGCTACCATCCAGGGCAGTGGGGACCATAAGAATCTCCCAAGAGTGGGATGTAGGGAAGGGGTGTGTGAAGGCATTTGGGGAGCACAAGTGAGGATTTGGAGGTGCATTAGCTGAGGCAGGGAGCAGGGGAAGAGTAAGGTTGGCTTCTAACCAGGTAACAGGGCATGTGGTGGTGGTGGGTTAGTCGCTAATTTGTGTCCAACTCTTCATGACCCTGTGGACTCTAGTCCGCCAGGCTCCTCTGTCCATGGGATTTTCCAGGAAAGAATACTGGATTGGGTTACCATTTCCTCCTCCAGGGGATCTTCCCCACCCAGGGATTGAACCTGCGTCCTGTGCATTGGCAGGCGGATTCTTTACTGCATCTGGGGATGTGTTTACCAGGATAGAGACCATCAGCAGGATACCATGTCACAAAGGCTCAGAAGTGACAGGCAGGAAGTCAGTTCTTTTAACACCTCTCAGAGCAAAACTGAGGCCATGACGAATGCTGATCACATACACATACTGAGTGTAAAAATTCTCCCTGCTGTTCTCTTGGATACAGAAGGCATATGTGTGGTTCATGCCCGGAGTAGGTTTCTGCTGTAGTTGGTGAACCATTCAACCATTCATCACAGAAGATGAAGTCAGATCTCTAATTCCTTGGGAATGACTCATTGTAAAATATTATTTTGTAGTTACCTTTTGTTTAAATATCAAGAAAATATACTTTTTCATATTACTCAGTGAAGCAAACGTAGGACTGTTTCTAGTTGAGATGATAAATGTTTTGAGTCATAGCTTTCTGGAAAACATTTTATTTCATACAGATTAGCCTGACAGCCTAATTTTTTACCTTTTATTTTTAATTTTTTCAGAAGATGTATTTCATTTTAGAGTTGAAATAACATTTGGGGAAAGGGAAAATGGAGATGGGTGGATGGTCAATGTCATACTAAATTACTCCCGAAGGCTAGCATATTGGTAACTTCTATTATTTAAAATCAGTTTTGGTTTATTTATCTTATATGATTTTATAAGTAAGTAAGTGCTAAATTAATCTTTTCCTGAAATATGCAGTAAGATTTTGGGTTTTATTTGTGGTATATCAAAACTCACAAATCATCATCTTGGTGGTTATTTCTGGTAGCTTGAAGCCACTAGCGATTTATTTTTATGCATTGCTTAGATACCTAATTTAAACCCATGAGTGAATTACTTTTGCTGTTGAATACAGTTGATTCTATTGACAGACAAAAAAGATGCTTCATTCTCCTATCTGTTACTCTATACAGTAGACCTCTGAAATGAAATAGACGACTATGATAAACCTCACCTTGACTGCAGCACATTAGGGAGTATTCGTAATCACGATGGCCGGCTCCAACACATCCCGTGATTAAACACTGATCCCCCAATTGCACAGCTTTTTGTTTTGTTTTTAAAAAGCAAACCCATAAATGTGATAAATGTAATTTCAAGATAATGGAGTTAGGGAGCCATCAGTGAAGGCAATTTTAGAGGAAAATGGAAAGTGTAAAATGATGACTTTAAAATATTTAAAATGATGGAGGTGGAAATTAAATTGCAGACTTTGGAGGAAAGTCTCTACTGTGCAGGGGAAATGGAAGTCACCCCTAATTTAGAGGAAGTGTTTACAGCAAGATAGGCTGGAGAGATGGCAAGTGCAGGGTTTAGATATAACCATTTTAATTAGTTTCTGCTTTTAAAAAAATGACATGTAACAAGAGAACATACACATTCCTAAGAGACATATTTATCTAAGTTCTTCAAGGCTGCAAACTGCGTTGAGAACTAACTGTAATCTGAAAAAGAAATCTGTTTCTTTTTCCTAGTTCATATTTGCTTCCAGTGTTTACACGTTTAATGTGGCTTTTAAGTGAATTCTAACATGTGGAGAGCCATGGCAAAGAGAAAGGAACCAGGGTCTTTGGTCAGTGATGTTAATAGTGGATTCCTTTCTTAGATGAAAGAGTATATTGCACAGGTTACTTGGTCAGTTGATGCCTAAACTTGTCTGTATATTTTCACTTACTAGTCAACTAAGGTAGGGCTTCCCTGGTGGCTCAATGGTAAACAATCTGCCTGCCAATGCAGGAGACATGGGCTCGATCCCTGGTCCCGGAAGATCCCACATGCCATGGGGATGTGCCCTGTGCCAGAACTACTGAGCCCACGCTCTAGAGCCCGGGAGCCACAACAGGAGAAACCCCTGCAGTAAGAAGCCCATGCACCACAACTGGAGAACAGCCCCTGCTCGCCACAACTAGAGAAAAGCCCATGCAGCGACAAAGACCAACACAGCCAAAAACAGATACATAAATAAGACTATAAAAATTAAGGTAGCAGTGGTTCTGAACCCTAGAGTTAACGTTATCTTTCATAATCAATACTTCATAAATCCCTGTAACTATTTTGAAATCATATTCTTAGATAATAAAACCTACCTACACAAGCCATTTTAACAGAGTAAACTTAGTGCTTTAAGCATAATTTCAAGGAGAAGTAACAATAAATTAATTTATAATAAGAGAGTCTATACTTTTCATACTGTTCATGGGGTTCTCATGATCAAACCAGTCAATTCTATAGGAAATCAGTTCTGAATATTAATTGGAAGGACTGATGCTGAAGCTGAAGCTCCAATACTTTGGCCACCTGATGCGAAGAACTGATTCATTGGAAAGGACCCTGATGCTGGGAAAGACTGAAGGCAGGAGGAGAAGGTTGGATGAGATGATTGGAGGTCATCATCGACTCAATGGACATGAGTTTGAGCAAGCTCTGGGAGTTGATGATGGACAGGGAAGCCTGGCATGCTGCAGTCCTTGGGTTTGTAAAGAATCGGACATGACTGAGCAACTGAACTGAACTGAGTCTATACTTTAATGCATAAGTATTAAGGCTTTATTCTGTGAAAAGACAAAATAAAGTTGCCAAATGTGTCCACTCCGTTTAGAATCGCTGTGAACCATGACTTCATGTGCCACTGAACATGCAGTTACTTTGAGTGGCGTTGTCACCAACAATGCTATTTTCAAAATGAACAACGTATGATGAAGTTCTGATACTTCAAAGTGAAATCCACTGTGATTCAAACTGACCATAAACAGAATTCCTAAAAAAGTCAGGCTATGTTAAAAGGGTTCAGAAATATTTCGTGGGCTTTTTCTTGTACCAATTCATTTTCAGATGAGTCAGGACCTCTTACATTCTTAATTGTAATCCCTTTGAATGTTGTTAGGCTTTGTCTCAGAACTCACAACATTGTCTTAAATATAGTAGTCCTCAATTGATGGTTATTTGTGTGTTAGTTACTTTAGAGTGTGAACATGGCTATTTTATTGGGAGTAACAGAATGACAGCTGAATGCAACTGAAATGGTTTCGGTTGTCATTCTCAATTAGAAAAAGGGCCGAAAGTCTGGTCTATCTTGGCCTTTCTTCTCTTTCCAATTTCTTTTGGTTAGAACTACTTTTCTAAAAGAGCGATGTATAGGACCTGGCAGAAATACCGAACTCTACAGCTCTGTAGTGAGAAATCGAAAAAGCCCTTGCTAAGGAACTGCCAACCACAGGTGCAAATCGAAATTAAAATATTTTGCCCTGGGTCCATGAACATCATGAATATATTGATGTAAGGTGTACACTGTGAGTTTCATTTCTCGTAGTGGTAATGAACTAAGTTCCACTGCTGCTTCTTATTGCCACCGGCACTAATAAGAGGTGGTTGACAGGAAACAGTCAAGGAAGATCTCATCAAACTCCTCACGGGCTCAGCAATGCAGAGACTTCTTAGCACAGGGTCACCTAGCAGACTAAGGGCTGCATAACTATTTTGAATGTGGTGTACAGATCCTTTAGTAGAAAGGATTTCAGAGCCAGAAAATGTCTGCTTCCTGATATAATATTTATAGACCTAACTCTTGGACAGTATTATAAATCATAGACACTTTTGATCATTGCTCTGAAATAACGCTCAGAAAATATGAATACAGTAACACAGCTTTCCAAATTTTGGAAATGTCCTCTAATAACCGTGAGGTGTTTTCACCAACTTACTTTGTGTCCAGCAACTTCATTAGGATCGCTAGGGATTATAGAGAAAGTCGAGAAGATCTGACCCAGGGCTGGAGAAGGTGTGAGATGCCAGTTTCTTCCTTGCACCCATTGATGAGAAGCCACCTCCTTCGCAGCCGTCACTGGTGCTCACACGCTCTTGGAATGTAATGGTAAATGCTCTCCAGTTGTCACTCAAGAGCAAGATAGATGGGTGTTTACCAATTTAAAGGTGATCTTAAACAAAAATTCACACTTTAATGCATGAGCATGTGTGCGTGTGTGTTAAGTCACTTCAATCCTGTCCAACGCTTTGGGACCCTAGGGACTGTAGCCTGCCAGGCTCCTCTGTCCATGGAATTCTCCAGGCACGAACATTGGAGTGGGTTGCCATTTCCTTCTCGGGGGGATCTTTCTGACCCAGGGATCAAACCTGCGTCTCCTATGTCTCCTGCACTGGCAGGTGGGTTCTTTACCACTAGTGCCACAGGGGAAAACCCACGAGCAGAGATTAATCTCTATGCATGAGCCTAGATTAGTGAAATCTGTTGTGAATGTATGCATAAATAGATTAATCTATGCATTAATTGATGCATGAAGTGCGTTAATCTATGCATGAGCATAGATAAAGGACATTCTGAATTTTCTTCAGGTAGTTTTCCGTTTTAGGAAATAAAGTTTTTTATTGGAGTGTAATTGCTTTACAATGCTGTGCTAGTTTTTCTGCTCCACAATAAAGTGAATCAGCTATATGTATACGTAAGCCCCCTCTCTCCTGAGCTTCCCTTGCATCCTCCATGCCCCCGACTTGGTCATCGCAGAGCGCTGAGCTCCACTCCCTGGGCTATACAGCAGGCTCTCACTAGCTGTCTGCTGTACCTGTGGTAGCATCTATATGTTAATGCTATTCTCTCAGTTCATCTCACCTTCTCCTTCCCCTGCTTTATCCACAAGTCCCTTCTCCACCTCTGCGTCACTTTTCCTCCCCTACAAACAGGCTCATCTATACTATTTTTCTTTCCATATGCATGCATTATTATACAATTATTTGAAGTAGTAAACATTTCTGTGTGTTTTCCGATTGTGGCCAAGCCAGTCCTTCTTTCACTTTGAGAAATGATAAATTTAAATGGAAAAATGATCCGATCTGTGATCTGTTGAGGATGTCAAATCCTTTAAGCATATTTATTTAAGGACTCATTTTGTGGTCAGAGCTCTACCATTCTGTGTTCTGAAATGCCCCTGTGTTCTTTTTTCTTTCTGTGATACCCTTGCTAATCTCCAGATCTCACTCTCTCTCTGTTTTTCTCCACTGCTTTTGAAAATGCCATGTGGCGAAGGTTGGGAAGATGTCTTTATGAATCTGGGTAAGATGTTGCTGGTGAAGCTGGCCCAACCAACCACAGGGCAGAGGATCCCACCCCATCAGGTCTGGGTAAGGGTCCCTCTCGGTGTGTGGGTTCCCAGGCACATCAGGTTCCAGCCCCCTGGGCGGTCCCAGTGAAGAGTGGCAGCTGCTGGCTGTTAGGGAGAAGCACACGGGGGTAGGTGTGCCCCTACAGCGTCTAGAGGGCCCAAGGTGCTTGCAGGGAGTGCTGAAATCTCGTTAGTGTCTACGTTGTGCATGGCCCCTTCTCAAGTCTATGGAGCTCCCTGCAGTGCAGGGCTGTTTGGAGCTCACTGCTTGGAGACACCCAAGCATTGAATCAGGTTTTTCCATTCTCCCCTTCATCACTTGCCTTTATCTGTTACAGAGGACACGAATGTCTGAGAGTTGAAGCTCCCCAGAAGCCCTCCCATTTCTTAATGATGGCCCCACATGTATAAGATATTTTTCCCAAGTAAAAGAGACTTATATTCAGATAGTCAAAAGAGAGCTGTAAGAGTGAATATTCAGCTTGCTTTTCTTTAAATGCTGTTGCTATTATTAACTGGANACACGAATGTCTGAGAGTTGAAGCTCCCCAGAAGCCCTCCCATTTCTTAATGATGGCCCCACATGTATAAGATATTTTTCCCAAGTAAAAGAGACTTATATTCAGATAGTCAAAAGAGAGCTGTAAGAGTGAATATTCAGCTTGCTTTTCTTTAAATGCTGTTGCTATTATTAACTGGAGAGTTTTGCAAAGCCAAGGGAGATGAAAGGGCAGCAAGTTCCCCTTTCCTTACTTAAAATGTCTTCTATTTCATAGATCTTGTCTTCTGGCTGTAGAATTTTGCAGAAATTGCTTTCCAGTTTCTCAGAGAAATTCGAATTGGATAGAAATCCTGTTGGTAAAAATTGTGAACTCCTGATTTTTCTGAGCAGTGTGTTTTAAAGACTGGGTTTTGCAATTCAGTTAATTTTGTTACATCGTGTCCTTCTATGGCAGTTGAAGTAGATAAGTCTGCAGACATATATTTATATGACCTCACACATATTCTATGCTCGTGTTCTTCTGTGGCAGTTGAAGTAGGTAAGTCCTCAGACATATATTTATATAATGTCACACACATTCTATGCTGATGAATTGTGGGGAGCACATGTACCATTTCTTCTTTGCCCCTTTTAGCTTTATGTCAGTTGCTCCTTAGTCATTTCTCATGTCATTCATCAGAAATTCTTTTTATTTGTTCTGCACAAAGCCAACTGAAAATATTGAAGAAATGTAATGAAGTAGATACTAAAATAAATACTGTAAATAGTGATGTGCCAGAAAATGCTAAATGAGGAAAGAAATTGAACATGGGGTAGATGCTGTGAAACTTAATCAACCATCTGCCTTTCATGTCCTCAGCAGATTTTCTTAGGGCGAATAACTTTGCATTTGGTCAAAGAAACTTTGAGAGATCTTGGTGCCCCCAGAGTCAGCCTACAGAATGGCTTTCGGTTGGCTTGAAATCAAAATGACACTTTTTCTATCCCAGGGTTGCTGTGAACATGGAGTCTCAATGGACAATTTCTAGAGGCTCTTTTTCTGAGACCTGATAATGTGTCTATTCATCCACTTAGAACTGTGCCTTATTTGTCTTTTTTTTTTTTAATTGAAGTATTATTGATTTACAATGTTGTGTTAGTTTCAGGTGTACAGTAAAGTGATTCAGTGATTAATATATTAATATATATGTATAGAAGATATAGGCATTGTTTTTTCAGATTATTTCCATTTAGGTTGTTACAAGATATCAAATATAATTCCTCGTGCTATGTATGCAGTACGTCCTTGTTGTTTGATTTGCATTTCTCTAGTAATTAGCCATGTTGAGCATCTTTTCATGTGCTTTTTGGCTATCTGTATGACTTCTTTGGATAAATGTCTATTTATTAATAGACCTGCCCATTTTTTGATTTTTTTTAATATTCTAACTTCATTGATATATGTATGCCTTACTTTATGTCAATATTCAGGGATCTTTATTGAATGAATGAATGACAAAATTGGTAAAACATCATTGCCTCCTGTCTATCATCCGTCACCCTGCTTATGTCTCCCACCGTCCCTTTCTGTACCCACAGGCACCCCCCTCCACTCTCTGCTCCCCGGGCGGCATCGTGGCCGGTGGGGCCCTGACTCCTGGTTCTTCTGTGGCCTCTGCCGCAGCCGGTCTGCTCCAGGCCACTTGCCTGTGGGAGCCTGCCTCCTTTCCTTCCACGCAGAGAACAATCTAATGGACAATTTCACACTAATGTGTGAGTGCCTGCCAAGAGCAGAGGTTGTTACGTGCATTTTAACAAGAACAAGTAAAGAAACTGATTTCTAATTATAGGACTTAAGGCATCATAAAATAAGATTTTTAGAAGCAAGGACCTCTTGGGAGCCTATTTTGCCTTTGTGTGACTCAGCCCTATTGCAGGGTGGAGAGGAGAACTCGGAGTATCATGTGTGATCCCTTCCCAGAGATGAGGCCTGGGATCCCAGCCCTGGCTGAGGGTGGCTCCGTGAACCCCACCCCTTCTGTGTTAATCGCCATCTGGGAGGCTCACCTCTGATCGTCAGTCTGAGTTGGCACTCGTCATGCGTCTAATGATGGCGCATGATAAGGACTCATCCAAGGTTTGTTATTTTGCTTTAAAATATGTTAGAAATGTTTAAAGTATCTGAGACCAAATGTTTTAATGTAGTCTAGACAATTCACTAACACAGAATAGTCTCCAGTGGCATTAGTGGTAAAGAATTCACCTACCAATGCAGGAGATGTAAGAGACGCAGGTTTGATCCCTGGATTCTGCTCTGGGGAACTCCATGGACAGCACAGCCTGGAAGGCTATGGTCCGTCAGACATGACTGAAGCAAATTAGCACACAGGCATGGAAGGGTATGATTAGAGGTGTTAATCTTTTGATTCTTTTTCTGGAAAACTCTGCCATGCAGAAACTCTACATTAAATTTCCAAATCTGGGGTGGGAAGCAGTTGCTAACATTTAAGCAGAAAATAAGCCAATGTTCCTGGGCATTATTGACATTTTTGGTTTTATAATACCTTAGAACTAGACTATTTAAAATTCTTATATCCTGTGGGTCATTTCTTTTCCTAGTTGGGAGAAATTGCATTGTATGCCCCCAAATTAAACTATTTCAACAGATCTTATGGTACTGACTTAAATAAAAAGCATCATTTTCATTGTACCATGACTGAGAGATTGCAGTGTGTTCTTTTATCAATTAAAACCCATGAGGGTTAATTGGGAGATTTGGATTGACACATACACACTACTATATATAAAATAGGTAACTAATGAGGAGTCTCTGTATAGCACAGGGAACTCTACTCAATACTCTGTAATGGTCTATATGGGAAAAGAGCATTAAAAAATAGTGAGATATATATGGATCTATGTATAACTAAGGGCTTTCCAGGTGGCTCAGTGGTAGAGAATCCACTTGTCAGTGCAGGAGACACAGGAGTCTCAGGTTCAGTCCCTGGATCGGGAAGATCTCCTGGAGAAGGAAATAGCAACCCACTCCATTATTTTTGCCTGAAAAATCCCATAGACAGAGGAGCCTGGTGGGTTGCTGTCCATGGAGTTGCAAAGAGTTGGATGCAACAAGCACCACATTCATTTTATGTATATAGCTGATAGGTGTGTATAACTGATAAATGTATAACTGATTCACTTTGCTGTACTCCTGAAACTAATAAACACTGCAAATCAACTGTGGTGGTGGTTTAGTTGCCAAGTCATGTCCGACTCTTGCGACCTCATGGACTGTAGCTTGCCTGGCTTCTCTGTCCATAAGATGTTTGATGCTCAGACAGGGGCATCACATTTTGGACATGAGGCAAACTTTGTCTTACTATGTAATTTGGGGGCCGAATCTCTGACTTACTACCCAGGACATGCCTGCCTGATTCTGGTTATGTCCTACGTTTAAACAAATGACCGTGCTAGTCCTGCCTCCCCGAGGGCTTTGTGGCTGGTGTTTTTATCTCTTGACACAGCTCTTATTCTTCCAGATTTATCTGTGTGTTTCTGTCAAGCAGTCTTTTAGCTTATTTTTATCTTGTTTGGTTCCCTTACCTCTTGTCTGCACTTTAAATGAAGGAGGGAGAGGGTTTTTGTGAAGACCCTTGATTTCCCTAACTGGGTGGTCTTGCTGCTTTTGATCAGTTCTGGCGAGATCCAGATTGTACTGAAATTCAGCCACTGAAGTCCTCACTCCCTGCCCCCCATTAGTCTGCTGGGGCTGCTGGAACAAGATAGCAGGCTGGGTGGCTTAAACCACAGAAGTGTGTTATCTCACGGCTCTGGAGGCTGGACATCCAAAATGAAGGTGTCAAAGGTTTGGTTCCTCCCGAGGCTTCAAGGAGAGGCTGTTGTATCATGTCTCCCAGCTTCTGTGTTCTCTGGCCATCCTTGATGTTCTTTGGCTTGTGGACGCATCACCCCGATCTCTGCCTGCATCGTCACAGACAGTCTCTCTGTGTGCCTGTCTGTGTCCCGAGTTCCCTCGTTTACAAGGATACCTGTCCTGCTGGATCAGGGCCCACCATCCTTCAGCTCAATCTCACCTTACCTGATGTCCCTGACCACCATGTTTCCAAACAAGGTCATATTCTGAGGTGCTGGGGGGTAGGACTTCAGCACAGGGATTTGGGGGGGGGCACACAATTCAACCCACAACACCCCAGACATCACCTGGAAGAAGTCCAGGTTTTTGGAGAAATGCTTTTACTCCTTGCGGTGCTTTCTACATTTGAAACGATGACACTGCAAGAGTTTGCGGGTGGTCAGAGCATATCATCCATACGGCTTCCTGAGGCTGCTGTAGTTGTGTTCTGCTTGAAGCTGCTGGGCTCTTGATTCAGAGTGGCTCCGTGTCTAAGCTCCAGCTCCAGGCAGAGCTGGCGGGAGGCAAGGTCACCAGTGGCCAATTCAGCCTTTGGGTCTGAGCTCTTCCTCCCACCTACTGTCTCTGCTGCCCCCAACCCACTCGCCCTGGGAGCCTCTCAGTGGCCACTGCTCCCCTTTCTGAACCTTACTGCCTGCTTGTGATCAGGAATTCGGGTTTCTATAAAAAAGAAGCTCTTTTTAATTTTATTTCTTTTTTAATATAAATTTATTTATTTTAATTGGAGGCTAATTACTTTACAATATTGTATTGGTTTTGCCTTACATCAACATGAATCCACCACAGGTGTACATGTATTCCCCATCCTGAACCCCCTTCCCACCTCCCTACCCATATTATCCCTCTGGGTCATCCCANAAGAGGGGGAATCAAAAGAGGAGAGAGCAAGCTAGCCAGTAATCACTTCCCTGTGTGCTCTCCACAGTCTGGACCACTCAGAGATGTTCATGGAGTTATACAGAGAAGAAAAGAGGGAGGAAGGAGACAGAGGTGACCAGGAGGATAAAGGGGGGAATCAAAAAGAGAGAGACAGATCCAACCAGTAATCAGTTCCCTAAGTGTTCTCCACAGTCTGGAACACATAAAGAGATTCACAGAGTTGGTTAGGAAAGAGAAGGGGGAGGGAGGAGATGGAGGTTACCTGGTGGAGAAAAAGGAGAGTCCAAAGAGGGAGAGAGCAATCAGGCCAGTGATCTTGCTTCCAAGTAAAAATGGGTGATAAGATTGGGTTCTTAAAGGTACAAAATTGATAACAAATACCAAAAAGCAAAGATTAAAAAATCTAGAGTAGAGGTTAGATTTTCAAAAATACAATATTAAAGAAAAAAAAAAGTCACATGAATTATAAAATACATATATATATATGAAGTTTGGTTTAAAAAATAGGGTCTNTGATAAGATTGGGTTCTTAAAGGTACAAAATTGATAACAAATACCAAAAAGCAAAGATTAAAAAATCTAGAGTAGAGGTTAGATTTTCAAAAATACAATATTAAAGAAAAAAAAAAGTCACATGAATTATAAAATACATATATATATATGAAGTTTGGTTTAAAAAATAGGGTCTCTTTTTTTTTGCAAAGTAATATTAGGTTATAAAAATGAAAATTAAAGGAGTAATAGAGGACTTAAAAATTAAAAAAAATTAAAGAATGATCATACAAATAGTAAAAATATATCTAGGACTTTCTCCGGTGTTGTTGTGGGCGGTGCGGGGTCGTCAGTTCATTTTCAGATAGTTCCTTGATCCGGCTTATATTTCTCAAGAGCTATAGGCCCCTTCCTATGTAGTCAGTACTAACTACAGGGTTTTAATCTATTGCGCCTGTCACTTCCAAGGAGGTTCCCTCTGTTTTAGCTGCTTCTGTTTGCTGGTCTCTTCAGTGTCTAATTTCCACCCTGACACAAAGGTGTGGTGGTGGACACTTTTTTAAGCTCACTTGTTCAGTCGTGCTGTGGGGAAGGAGGGACGCTACAAATGAATAACACTGGCACGTGCTTACAGTGTCTCCACTACACTGGGTTTGCCCCGGCTCATGGAGTGTGTGCTTTCCCTGTCTACACTGCTTAGGCTCTAGGTTGCTCTGCTGGGAACAGTCTGAGACTGGCCCTGGATTGCATGCACTTCCCAGGTCTAAGCTGCTCAGGTTCAGGAATTCGGGTAGTCCTCAGAGGTGCAGACTCAGTTGGGCCTGCGTTTTGTGACCTTCCCAAGTCCAAGCAGCTCAGGTCACCAGGTGTTTGGTGAGCGCAGTTGCTGAGACTTATCACCTCCCCCATCCATGCTGCTTGGTTTTCTGGGTGTACAACCGGCACACTTTCTCAGGCGGATGTTGACCTGTTGACCGTCCAGAATCCTAAGAAGTCTTGGTTAGCAATGAAGCCTACTTGCAGTTTGGTAGATAATGCCTCTCTGGGGCCACAATTGCCCCCTTCTGGCTCTGGCTGCCCTTGACTGCCTGTCACCAGGCAGGGGGATGGGCTGGGCTAGCTCTGCTCAGTCCTTTGTTCTGTGAGTGGGCCTGGCGGTGTCTTAGGTTAGGGCTTTTCACGTGGTAGCTATCCCACAGTCTGGTCTGCTACCCCAAGTTAGTTTCCTCAGATTGCCCTCGGGGCATTCAGGCCTGGTCCTTATGCTAAGCAATGCAGCCTGCGCCTCCCTGCCCAGCTCCCGCTTGCTAGTGGCGGGTGCAGACGTCTGCGCTGCTTCTCCGCGGGGGGAGTTACCATTGGGCATGTAATCTGTGGGTTTAATTATTTACTTATTTTTCTTCCCGGTTATGTTGCCCTCTGTGGTTCCAAGGCTCGCCACAGACTGGGCAGTGAGAGTGTTTCCTGGTGTTTGGAAACTTCTCTCTTTTTTAAGACTCCCTTTCCAGGACAGAGCTCCGTCCCTACCTCTTGTGTCTCTCTTTTTACTTTTTATGTTTTTTCCTACCTCCTTTCGAAAACAATGGGCTGCTTTTCTGGGTACCTGATGTCCTCTGTTGGCATTCAGAAGTTGTTTTGTGGAATTTACTCAGCGTTTAAATGTCCTTTTGATGAATTTGTTTGGGAGAAAGTGGTCTCCCTGTCCTATTCCTCTGCCATGTTAGAACCACCCCTATTTTTTTCTTTATTTTAAATTATTTTTTTAATTTTTATTTTTACTTTATTTTACTTTACAATACTGTATTGGTTTTGCCATACATTGACATGAATCCGCCACGGGTGTACATGAGTTCCCAATCCTGAACCCCCTCCTACCTCCCACCCCATATCATTTCTCTGGATCATCCCCATGCACCAGCCCCAAGCATCCTGTATCCTGAATCAAACATAGACTGGCGGTTTGTTTCTTACATGATAGTATACATGTTTCAGTGCCATTCTCCCAAATCATCCCACCCTCTCCCTCTCCTTCAGAGTCCAAAAGTCTGTTCTATACATCTGTGTCTCTTTTGCTGTCTTGCGTACAGGGTTATCATTACTATGTTTCTAAATTCCATATATATGTGTTAGTATACTGTATTGGTATTTTTCTTTCTGGCTTACTTCACTCTGTATAATCGGCTCCAGTTTCATCCACCTCATTAGAACTGATTCAAATGTATTCTTTCTAATGGCTGAGTAATACTCCATTGGGTATGTGTATTTTTAATTTTTTTGACCACACTGCATATCATGCAGGATCTTAGTTCCCCGACCGGGAATCAAACCTATGCTCCCTGCACTGGAAGCATGGATTCTTAACCATTGGACCACCAGGGGAGTCCTTGAGATTCTGTTTCTTTTTCTTGCCTTTTACACTGCTTTAATTAGTTAACTATTGAGATACAGTTGGCATATAGCGTTATGTTAGCTTCAGATGTGTAGCACAATGATTTGATATTTGTACATACTGTAAAAGCATCACCCTATGTATATACAGAATTTAAAAATTTCCTGTGCTGACAACTTTTAAGATCTGTTCTCTTAGTGATTGCTTGTTTTTCTTTTTAGAAATTTTATAATTAAAAAATTTAGTTTGACCTCACTGCATGGCATGTGAAATCTTAGTTCCCTGACCAGGGATCAAACCTGTACCTCCTGCATTGGAAGCATGGAACCTTAGTCACTGGCCCACAAGGCCCTGCTTGCTTATTTTTGAGAATTTTATCTCAGGTCACTTAAGAATACTTCCACAGTCCCATGCAGTCAACATTTTATCTTGCGTTTGTAGGGGACACTTTCTGTTGGCGAGTTTTTAGAACAGTTCTCAACTGAGCACATACATAGTTGCGATGCAGTTGGGAGTATACAAGGCTTCTGCTCTGCTCACTTCTCATTAGCTGGTATAAAGGCGGTGCTCTTCTGTATGAAACAGGGAGCTCAGCCTGGTGCTCTGTGACAACCTAGAGGGGTGGGATGGGGAGGGAGGTTCAAAAGGGAGTGGACACGTGTATACCTATGGCTGATCCATAGGTCCTACACAAAGGGTATGGCAGAAACCAATACCACATTGTAAAGCAATTATCTTCCAATTAAAAATAAAATATGTTTAAAATGCAGTGCTCTTGCAGAAAGCTTCAGGCCGTTCTGGCTGTTGAATTTTTAGCCTGTTGGAAAATTCAGCAGGAGAAGATGTTGTCAAGGCTCTGCCCTGGGGAGAGGTCTGACCGACCAGAGGTTACGGATGTGGCCTTTCTCAGGAGGGTGGGTGGGATGACCCAGGGATGGTGAGTGCAGAGGGGAGAGCAGTGGAATCCCGGGAGGACAACGGTGTTTTAAAAGACTAGTAAAGAAAGAGGGAAGGAGACCAGGGCAGGTGAGGAAGGAGAGGGGGAAAGCAGGAAGGTGTGGGGTCAGCAAAGCCAAGGCGTTTCCAGGAGGGCGAGCGTTCAGTTCTGAGGATCAAGAGTGTGGGTGACTCGAGCAGCATGGGGCCTGGTGCTCCCGCGCTGAAACTCACGTCGGAACTGAGCAGGTGGAGTCTGGAGCAGCGGATGCCCTGCAGAATTCGGAATGGATGGAGAAGCAAAGGGTCAGTGTGCAAAGCAGGCTTTCAGGGCCGGGGAAGACCTTGCTCAGTGCCGAGGAGTTCTCTGTTTCCCGTCTTCCCCTGGAGTGTTGGTCAGGGTGTCACGTGGCATGTCTCTTTGCCCTTCGTGGTTCTGCAAATTGGTCCTTAGATTAAGAGGCTTGATCACAGTCAGGTTTGATCATTTGGGCAAGGCTGCTACTTCCAGGGTGGCGTTGTGGCGACTCCAGTGCCTTTATTGTGAATTTGTCAGCATGGATAATGGTTGCTGGGAAACATTAATTCATTTTGTTGTTGTTGTTTACTTGCTAAGTGTGAAGAGGAACTTAAGAGCCTCTTGATGAAAGTGAAAGAGGAGAGTGAAAAAGTTGGCTTAAAGCTCAACATTCAGAAAACGAAGATCATGGCATCCGATCCCATCATTTCATGGGAAATAAATGGGGAAACAGTGGAAACAGTGTCAGACTTTATTTTTCTGGGTTCCAAAATCACTGCAGATGGTGACTGCAGCCATGAAATCAAAAGACGCTTACTCCTTGGAAGAAAAGTTATCACCAACCTAGATAGCATATTCAAAAGCAGAGACATTACTTTGCTGACTAAGGTCCGTCTAGTCAAGGCTGTGGTTTTTCCAGTGGTCATGTATGGATGTGAGAGTTGGACTGTGAAGAAGGCTGAGCGCCGAAGAATTGATGATTTTGAACTGTGGTGTTGGAGAACACTCTTGAGAGTCCCTTGGACTGCGAGGAGATCCAACCAATCCATTCTGAAGGAGATCGGCTCTGGGATTTCTTTGGAAGGAATGATGCTAAAGCTGAAGCTCCAGTACTTTGGCCACCTCATGTGAAGAGTTGACTCATTGGAAAAGACTCTGATGCTGGGAAGGATTGGGGGCAGGAGGAGAAGGGGACGACAGAGGATGAGATGGCTGGATGGCATCACTGACTCGATGGGAGTGAGTCTGAGTGAACTCCGGGAGTTGGTGATAGACAGGGAGGCCTGGTGTGCTGCGATTCATGGGGTCGCAAAGAGTCGCACGCGACTGAGCGACTGAACTGAACTGAAGTGTGCCCAACTCGCCACCCCATGGACTGTAGCCCTCCAGGATCCTCTATCCGTGGGATTATCAAGGCAAGAATACTGGAGTGGGGTGCCATTTCCTTCTCCAGGGGATCGTCTCCACCCAGGGATCTCACCTTCATCTCCTGCATTGGCTGGCAGATTCTTTACCACTGGGCAATCTGGGAAGCCCTATTAATTCATTTAGGCATTCTAAATGTGATGCTAAGCACATTTATTAATATTATCAACAGATACACATTACATATTGTCTGCCAAGTGAAACTGCAAATTTTGTTGTTGTTGTTGCTAGAAAAGTATCAGTTGAGTTTTACTCTATGCCAAGCACTGTTCTAGGTCCTAGAAATGAAGGCTTGGGTTTATGAAGTTTGAAGTAAAACAAAACTCAGGGTTTTGTGAGGTTGGTGACTTTTGTGGCAGAGCTGCTCACACTGCAGGCAGAACCAGTGAGAACTGTGGGGGAGGGTGGTGAGTGGCTGGCATGTGATGGTGGGCAGGCAGCGGTGGGATGCCCAGTGGCACCCAGGAACGTGGGTGGTGCCCAGGGACTGAATGGTGCTTGGAAACGGCAGTGAAGCACTGAAGTAATTTTAAGAAATGATCCATTACCCTGCCAGAAAAAACACATACAAAGTGCAGAGGATTTCATCATGTTATTCTACAAAAAAAAAGAAAAAAAAAATCACATGAAAGCAACACATGGACAAAACTATTAGAATGGCCAAAAGCCAGAACAGTGAGCGTACCCAGTGCTGGCTGGAAAGTGGAGCTCATTCATTCAAGATTTCTCATTCATTGCTGGTTTCCATGCACAATGGTGCAGCCACTGTGGAAGATGGTCAGTCCTTACACAACTAAACGTACTCTTGCCATTCAGTCCAACAGTCTTGCTTCTTGATGTTTGCCCAAAGAAACTGAAAGCTTATATCCATGTGAAAACCTGCACAGGGTTGTTTATAGCAGCTTTATTCCTAAGTTCCCAAACTTAGAATAGACTAAGATGTCCTTCAGTAGGTGAATGGCACTGTGGAACATCCTGATGACGAAATATTGTTTAGTACTAAAAAGAAATGAGCTATCAAACCATGCAAAGACACAGGGGAAATGTCAGTCGATATTACTAAGTGACAGAAAAAGTGAAAGTGTTAGTCGCACAGTTGTGTCTGACTCTTTGCTGCCCCATGGATTGTAGCCTGCCAGGCTCCTCTGTCAATGGGATTCTCCAGGAAAGAACACTGGAGTGGGGTGCCATTTCCTTCTCCAGGGGACCTTCCCAACCCTGGGATGGAACCTGGGTCTCTTGCATTGTGGGCAGATTCTTCACCATTTGAGCCATGAGGAAAGCCCTGAGAAAAGACTACGTTTGTAGGATTCCAAGTGTATGACACTCAGAAAAGGTACAACTGTGAGGCAATAGAAAGCTCAGTGGTTCCTAGGACTGAGGGGTTATTAGAAGCACATGGAAGGTTTTAGAACAGGGAAACTCTACATGGCACGGTAGTGATGGATACATGTCTTTACACATTTGTCCAAACCATAGAATGTGCAACACCAAGAGTTAACTCTAAGGTAAATGATGGATTTTGTGTGATTATCATGAGTCATGGTGGGTTCAGCCTTGATAAAAGATGTTACCATTCTGTGTGTGATGTTGATAATGAGGGAGGCTGTGTGTGTGTACATACACACATACACACACACACAGACACAAAGGCAGGGAAGTATCTTCCTCTCAGTTGTGTTGTGAACCATAAACTGTCCTAAAAACTAGTCTTTCAAGCAAAAGACAACACAGACTATTCCATGTGTGCACTACAAATCAGTATATAACTAAAATATATATATAGAATTAACTGGTTTTTATTGGTTTTTTTTTTTTTTCTATTTTAATCAAACTCTTCCTTCCCTTTTAATGATGTCATTTTGGCCCCTCCTTTAAGCAGATTCCCTTTCCAGTTCCAAGCACGTCCAGATGCCGTGTCATCTCGGGCTTGTGGGGTCTCTCTGGTTGTTGCTTTCAGGGTCGTTCCATGTTGCTTCACATGTGCTGAGCAGGGGGACCAGGTGGCCTGGGCCCCAGCAAGCCTGCAGGCAAGGCAGGCTCTGTAGCCCTCCTCGGGGTCTGGGTTCTCACGGGACACCAGTCAGCTGTTTGGTTCATTGGCAGAGGTTAATGGGGGCGACTCTGTGCTGCAGAGTCAGTCACCTGCCTCTGCAATGGGGGCCTTGACCTTCAGTCCAGTTTGTGTCTAGTGACAGGTGGGTCAGGTCCTTACACAGGGCCTGTGCTGTGAAAACCTACCCGTGCCTGCTCCCTGAGGGGTCTGTCCACCCGAGACCTCGAGCGAGACCCACAGAGGAAAACAAAGCAAAACAAACAGGGACTTTGGCCCTGACGACAGACAGCAAAACCGCGGCAAGAGCACGGCTCGCAGAAAGTTTTTTGTTGCTCTTTTCTTTGTTAAAATTGTGTTCCTGTTCTTTCATTTCTCCCAACACAGGGCCCCCTCTCTGGTGGGGCCTTTTATTTATACTGCCCCACGTTTCCTTCTCTTTCCTCGTACTGTCCTCCTCATCTGAATTTCAGTTCTCCTTTGTTTCCTTTAAGCTTTTATTTCTCATGCATGTTCTCCCTTTCTTTTTTCCCCCTGGTGTCGGGTCGTCTTGCTTGGAGAGGAAGTGTTTTCCGTCTGGAGTGTTAGCTCTGGGAATTGTTGTATGGCTGCAGATTGTAAACTGCAGGGCTGTGGTTTCTCTTTCCAACAGCATCTTGTCACATGGATCCACTCACTGAGGAGGAAGCTAGTTTTCGGCGGACATGAGACTTCATAGACAGAGTATTGTAGTCTAACACAGACGGCATGTCTTACAAGAGTGGTGTCCCTTCTCCTCTTCTGTCCTCTCATCTCGACTCTTTTTTTCTTTATTGGAAGCATATTTTGCATGTAGTATTAGTTTCAAGTGTACAACATAGTGGTTTAATGTTTATGTACATTACGAACTGATCACCAGGATAAGTCTTGTTCATCTGTCACCATACAAAGTTAGTACAATGTTATTATTATTATTTGGCTGCCCTGAGTGGCTTGCAGGATCTTTGTTCACAACCAGGGGTCAAACCTAGGCCCACAGCACTAAAACTGCTGAGTCCAGTCCTAGCTCCTGGATTACCAGGGAATTCCCAGTACAATATTATTATCTATAGCCTCCATGCTGTACGTTACATACCTGTTGTTTGTTTATTTTATAAACGGAATTTTGTGCCTGTTAATCCCTTTCCCCTGTTTCACCTAACCCCCCATCTTCTTCCCCACTAGCAGCTGCCAGTCCGTTCTCTGTATCTATAAGTTTGCTTCTGGTTTGTTTGTTCATTTGTTTTTCATGTAGTATTTATCTTTCTCTAACTTATTTCACTTAGCATGATACCTTCTAGGTCTATCCATGATGTTGCAAAGAGCAAGATTTCATTATTCTTTTCAGGGCTGAGTATATCCCTTATCTTCTTTCTCCCTTCACCTGTTGATGGACACTTAAGTTGCTTCCATAATCGTGGCTGTTGTAAATAATGCTGCAGTGAATTTAGGGATGCATGTATTTTTTCCAAATAAGTGCTTTCATTTTCTTTGGATGAATACCCAAAAGTGAGGTTGCTGAATCATGTTGTAGTTACATTTTTAATCTTTTGAGGAACCTCTGTACTATTTCCACAGGTCATACCAATTTATCATGTTCCCACCAACGGTGCACAAGGACTTCCGTCTGTCTTCATCATCACCAATACTGATCATTTCTTGTCTGTTTTATAATTGCCATTCTGGCAAGTGTAAGGAGCTATGTCATTGTGGTTTTGATTTGCACTTCCCTGATGGTTGGTGATGTTGAGCATCTTTTCATGTGTCTATTGGCTGTGTGTATGTCTTCTTTAGAAATATGTCTGTATTTATGTCTTTATGTATCACATTCTTAATTACTGTAGCTTTGTAGAATAGTTTGAAATCATGAAGTGTGATGCCTCCAGCTTTGTTCTTTTCCAAGATTGTTTTGGCTCTATGGTTCCATATAAATTTTAGAATTATTTGTTCCCTTTATTCTCTTAAAATTATCAGGAACTCCAAAGAGTCTTTGGTTAATATAGCTTATAACTATCAATATTTACTATATTAGATATTAAAATGGTATAAAACTGAAAAGACCACAACTTACAAATTGTTGTTGTTGTTCAGTCACTTAGTTGTATCCAACTCTTTGAGACCTCATGGACTGCAGCATGCCAGGATTTCCTGTCCTTCACTATCTCCTGGAATCTGCTCAAACTCATGTCCATTGAGTCAGTGATACTGTCCAACCATCTCATCCTCTGTTGCCCCCTTCTCCTCTTGCCTTCAGTCTTTTCAGGCATCAGGGTTTTTCCCAATGAGTCAGTTCTTTGCATCAAGTGGGCAAAGTTTTGGAGCTTTAGCTTCAGTATCAATCCTTCCAGTGAATATTCAGGGTTGATTTCCTTTAGGACTGATAAGCTTGATTTCCCTGCAGTCCAAGGGAGTCTCAAGAATCTTATCTAGTACCACAAATTGGAAGCATCAGTTCCTCAGTGCTCAGCCTTCTTTATGGTCCAACTCTCACATCCTTACATGACTACTGGAAAAGTCATAGCTTAGACTAGATGGATCTTTGTTGGCAAGGTGATATCTCTGCTTTTTAATACATTGTCTATGTTTGTCATAGCTTTCCTTAGAAGAAGCAAGTGTCTTTTAATTTCATGGTTGCAGTCACCATCTGCAGTAATTTTGGAGCACAAGAAAATAAAATCTGTCCATGCTTCCACATCTCCCCCTTCTATTTGCCATGAAGTGATGGGACTAGATACCATGATCTTAGTTTTTTGAATGTTGAGTTTTAAGCCAGCTTTTTCACTCTCCTCTTTCACCCTCATCAAAAGGCTCTATGATATACTTTTAAATAACTTCTATGCAGAGTACATCATGTGAAATGCCATATTGATAATTCTCCTGGCAATCTTGATTCCAGCTTGTGAATCATCCAGCTTGGTATTTCACATGATATACTCTGCATATAAGTTAAATTAGCAGGGGGACAGTATACAGCCTTGACATACTCCTTTCCCAGTTTTGAACCAGTCTGTTGTTCCATGTCTGGTTTACAAGTACATATCCCATTAGCCATCAGAGCCTCTGAAAACATCAGTATATTCCTACATGATGAGTGAATTTCTAAGAATATATATATTCTTGTATAATAAGATTTAAGAAGGTAAGTTAAATCTTAATATAACTGTGAAAATAAGTTTGTTATTGCAGGTCTCAGAGTGGGAACTCCCTAGGGTCCTCAGACCATACTATAAGATCTACTGACTTACATAGTTGGTAATGATTCCTGAGCACTGTGTGCTGGGTATGCCAGCTATGGTGATAGGGAGGTGGGAAAGTAATAGAGAGCTTTCTTGGTTTCCAGGAATTCATATCACATGTGGGTTATTGCTTTATCTATGCATAAGACAACCTGTATATCTGTAAGATGAATTTATGTATATATTCTGTGAAAATGATTTGCACTCTCTTTTATGACCATTAAAGTCTCAATCAGTAAGGTTACAATCTGTATATTTGATACTCAAACACTCAAAGTGTTTAAGTCACCAGCCTAGCATCACCACAGAACAGTCTTGTGAAATTGAGGCTTTTGATAGGACCACTACCAAGAAAAACTCCAGGGGGTTCAGCTATGTTCCTATTATATGGTTAATCAAGGAAATCTTAAAGGAATATGTGTGAACAACTACATCCTCTTTTCTATTTATGTTCTGGCCTCTTTCAGAAATCCTTTTCTTATAAAAAATGTGTTGTAAAGATATCATTTACACTCAGTGAGACTATCTTAAATAACATCATTAGTCATCATTTTCATAGAGCTTTCTGGATATCTCCACCCTCATATCCAAGAACTCAAGGACCAAAATGTAATCACTTGCTTCTTCTTTTCAGACAATTTTGAGGATGCTGGGCCGCCAAATAGCCAGATGGTCTCAGAACCTGGAAAAAACGTCACGCTCACCTGTGAGCCTCGAGAGAACAGTCTGTTAGAAGAAGTGTCTTGGGAAAAGATCCAGCCCCAGCAGATTGACCTCTTAATAAGCTGCAACTTGTCCCAAGGAAGAAGTTACACATCCAAGTACCCAAGACAGATACTGAGGAACTGCAACAAGGACATGAAAAAGGCCTTTGTCACCATGCCTAATGTTACAGCCTCTGATTCAGGACTCTACCGCTGTGGCTTCAAAGCCAGCACTGGGGAAAAAGAAACCTTTGTGATGAGATTGACCATAACCGATGGTGAGTGGGTGGCACCTGTCTCCAAGTGTTGAAAATGGGGAAAGCTCGCTGCTGTGGGTCAGTTTCTTTTGTCTTTCTCATAACTTTCTTATACAAAATACCTTTAATGATTGAATTTGGTAAGTTGTCAGTTACTGAATGTTATTCTTTATCTTGCTGATCCGTCAATCACAGATTTTTTGGGGATCTGTCATATTCCAAAAACTTTTTAAAAATTCAGTGCATCTGAAAAATATGTGGTATCAACACCCAATATGTTTTGACTATATAATTTCTTTTTTAAAAAGTGTCTTTAAAAAATTTTTATTAATTGAATCAATTTATTTCTGGCTGTGCTGGGTCTTTGCTGCTGCACAAGCTTTTCTCGAGTGGCAGCGAGCGTTTCTAGTTGTGGTGCGCGGGCTTCTCATTGCGAGGGCTTCTCTAGTGTGGAACACAGGCTCCAGGGCACGGGGGCTTCAGCGCTTGTGGCTGCTGAGTTCTAGAGCACAGCTCAATGGCTGCGGTGCCCAGGCTTAGTTACTCCTTGGCATGCAGGATCTTTCTGGACTAGGCATTGAATCTGTGTCTCCTGCATTGGCAGGCGGACTCTTTACCACTGAGCCACCAGGAAATCCCCTCAGCTATATAATTTCTAACTTTTCAATTCTGTTCAAACTTGCTGATGGTGGTGACTGGGTTTTACCATCCTCGTGGCTCCTCAGCAATGACAGGAAGTTGTTCGACTGGCGTCTGTTGAATCAGCATTGAGTAGAATGTAATACATGTGTGGTAATGGGCTTTCTCCTTTGCCAGATCAGAGCTTTGGTTCCCTCACTTGTTTTCAGACCTGGGAGCAGGAACAGACTGTCCTGGAAGGTTTGAAACTGACCTTCAGGGCTTCTCACCTGAGCTGGCTCAAGGCCCCGTGCTTATTTAGTGTTAGTCATTTGTCTGCTATGTCATAATGAGCCCCTAAAACCTGTGTGAGAGTAAGAAAAAGTGGTATTTCACCTGCTGAAGTGCAAATACAGAGATACCTGTACGGACCTGTGCAGAAGTCAGTCCAGAGGCCTGAGTTACAACCTAGCAGGAGGAAGGCCATCTCAGACTGCCCCTTCTGCCTCTGGGCAAGAGGAACCTGTCAGAGAAAATAATGTATATTTACTGATGACAGAAATTTTATTTCACTGTATTTTCACTCTCTTTCCTCTTCTGCTTCCTTTCTGCTTATCTTCCCTCTTTCCCTCCTTCCTTCCTTCTCTCCATCCACCCATATCTCTTTCTCCATTACTTTCATGAGCTTCCAGCCACCTCACGTGCTTCGGCCTGTGTGTAGACTTTTGAGCCGAGGCTTCCTAGGACGTGGCTGCCCTGCGTACACGCTGCTCACGCTGCCGGCCAGAGCACCTTCCTGCTTTGAGAAGAAGAGGAGGTTTCGTGTGTACAGCAGCCTCTGCAGCTGCGCCCCAGCAGGCATGTGTGTGAAGGATGTTCTTGGCCAGAGGTTAGCAGTTGTCAGTACCTGATCACCTTGGATGGCATCAAAGCTTTTTTACTTCTCACCGAAATCAGATTGATTATATTCTTTGCAGCCAAAGATGGAGAAGCTCTATACAGTCAACAAAAACAAGACTAGGAGCTGACTGTGGCTCAGATCATGAGCTGCTTATTGCCAAATTCAGACTTAAATTGAAGAAAGTAGGGAAAACCACTAGACCATTCAGGTATNGGCGTGTTGCGATTCATGGGGTCGCAAAGAGTCGGACATGACTGAGCGACTGAACTGAACTGAACTGAACAAGTGAACTAGAGGGTTAATGAAATGTTGAGGAGGGAGTAAATATTCAGGGGAGAAAAATTAACAGAGGTTCTTCATTTTAAATGTTGACTCCATTCCTTCATACATATAGAGAAAATACTTCTTGCATTACAGAGACACTCTTGCATTATAGAAGTGTTTTTAACACCTGGCCAGAGAAAGAAAGAATAAAAGCAATCATTAAGGCTTCTCTAGTGTCTCAGTTCTAAGGAACCCACCTCCCAAGGCATGAGATGCAGGTTCAATCCCTGGGTGGGGAAGATCCCCTCAAGAAGGAAATGACCACTCACTCCAGTATACTTGCCTGGAAAATCCCACGAACAGAGGAGCCTGGCAGGCTACAGTCCATGGGGTGGCAAAGAATTGAACATGACTTAACGACTAAACAATAACACAACAACAACAAATCTCTCAGAGCCCAGGTAAGAGAATGTTCTATTCAGAAAATGTCATAACCATTTTCAAACACATCTGAAATAAGATCTTGCCCATTATATGTTGGAAAAGTTATTATAAACATCTTAAATCCTTGATAAAAATGGATTCTTAGCAGGTATAGTTATTTAGCTCTAAATAATTAATAAAAAGTGTCTTTTACTTATCCAAACATGGCTAAATTCCTTGCACAAAGCTATTTATCTTCTCTGTAAATAAGCCACAGTGTTGAAAATGACTGAATGTAATGATCAGTATAGTTAGGGTTCAAGTGTTTTGCATACTTGAAAAATGGATTTTTGACATTCAGTTGACAGGTTGAAAGCATATCCACTGGGCCCATTAGTAAAACATTATAACTGAAGAAGATGATCGCTGTTCACTCAATATTTTGGTTTAATTTCTTTTCAAAATAACTATAAGTAAAGATTGAAGGTTAAAAAAAATCAGATGGAAAGCAAAAATAGATCGCTTGTCTTTCTTTGATATGATTTGATTGTTTCAAGTCCTAGGGCTGTTTGGTCAAAAATCAATGTAGGGATGAAAGCAGAGAGGCAGGTATGAGATGTGGAGGCGATCTAATTTATTTCAACTGTCAAGGGAAAGGTGACGGTGACAAAGATTTTGTAAACTGCTGGGCACCCTTTTGTGAGCTCCCATCAACTTCTTTTATGGGATCCAAAAGGGATTTTCATGACTCTTGTCTTTTACACACACACATGCATGTACACACACACATGCACATGCACGCACGTGCACACACACACATATACACACATGTGCCTCTTCCCCTGATTTTGCCCACTTGTGTTCATCTTCAGACAAGTACCAGGTGCTGAGAGGCCACCAAATAGATGATACAATGTCAACTGATACATCATATATCCAGACCTTGACTTGTTTCGAACAGAGGCAGAAAGTGGCAGAAGCATTTTCTCTGCTGAATGAAATGTTTGTTTCCCCTTCTTTGTACTCAAGACCTGGTAAGTAGTCTAAAGTGGATCCAGACAGATTTCTGAATTTGAAACCTGTCTAGACCAAGGGCCAGGAACAGGGGAAAATCAAGGTATACTTAGAATTACCAAAATTATTTTGGACACTTAATATCCTCTGGATTTTCACTAGTCATGGGAAAAGTATTTTAACTTTCATCAGAAGGATTTTTGAGGTCTTCTAATATTAACTAAATAGCATTCTGACTACAGTTATTTTAGNGGAAAATCAAGGTATACTTAGAATTACCAAAATTATTTTGGACACTTAATATCCTCTGGATTTTCACTAGTCATGGGAAAAGTATTTTAACTTTCATCAGAAGGATTTTTGAGGTCTTCTAATATTAACTAAATAGCATTCTGACTACAGTTATTTTAGGAACACGTGTATACCCATGGCAGATTCATGTTGATGTATGGCAAAACCAATACAATATTGTAAAGTAAAAAAAAAAAATAAACAAATACAAAAATAAAATAGAAAAAAATAAAAAGAAGGAGGATCAAAGATATGCGAGCAATCTTCTCAGAAAGTTTCAGAAGACCTGTTTCTAACTCTGCTAAGAAGTACCTTCTCCAATCTTTTCCCACTAATGAGGGTACTTAGCTGAACCATCAAGTTTCGAATAAAACTTTGATGATCAGAGCAGAAGAAAAAATTAAAACAGAATCTGGGGACTTACACAGAATGTGTGGGGAAGGAGGAGTTGTGTGTGTTGGGCTTCGCTGGTGGCTCAGATGGTAGAGAACCTGCCTGAGATGCAGGAGACCGGGGTTCGATCCCTGGGTTGGGGAGATCCCTCAGATAAGGGAATGGCTACCCACTCCAGTATTCTTGCCTGGAGAATCCCCATGGACAGAGTAGGTGAATGCAATCAAATGACTAGGTTGGTGCTGAGATTCTGAGTTATGGGTGAATACAGGAGGTAGTCTCAATTGAATGATAGCTTGGTGAAATTCTGAATATTGTATAATAGCAATGAAAGTTACTCTCAATGTTTTATCACAGGTGGCACAAGGTAGTATTTAAAGATGTGTCAGTCAAGTAATATAGAATAAGAAAGAGACACTGGAGACAAAGGAAGTTAGCTAAGAGTTGGTTGCAACAGTCAGGGCAGCAGCGAGGGAGCTCTCAAACGGACTGCCACTGTCACAGTCTGGGTCTTTGGCCCACAGACAGGAGCCCAAAGTTTGATAGACAAATTACAAATGGCATATAAATTAGAAAAAGGTAACCCCTTCCCTGCACCGATGTGGATCCAAGCTCATGTATAAGTTGGGTGATGGGCCCCAGGTCCCCTACCACTTGGCTGGGCACACGTAGCCTGGCGAAGTGGAAAGATGTTGTTGGTCAGATGAGCATGTCAGCCTGTGCTTGTCACCACCTCCACAGTAACTCACACCTTCCTGCTCTCTCCTCTTCCTAACCCATTTACTCATTCTCACCACAGTTACCTCGTTTCCTTTAGAGTTTCGGTCAGATCTCACTGTCTTCATGAGTCTGTAACTTCAAATGATTCCCTGACATTGAACCATTAAGCAGCTTTAATTTCTCAAACTTTTATAGCGGGAAAGGTGATATCCTCAAGTTATTGATTAACTGCATCTATATGCAGTGGAAGGGATTGGGGGCAGGAGGAGAAGGGGACGATAGAGGATGAGATGGCTGGATGGCATCACTGATTCGATGGGCATGAGTCTGAGTGAACTCCGGGAGTTGGTGATGGACAGGGAGGCCTGGCGTGCTGCGATTCATGGGGTCGCAAAGAGTCGGACACGACTGAGCGACTGAACTGAACTGAACTGAGACTCTTACATTAGAAATTACTGGAGATTGAGGATCATGATATCTCTGCTTAGAGATGTCAAAGTATCTTTCCAGAGTATGCTTAGTGTTCTTGACCCGTGCCGTGCATGTCGATATTCCTGTTCCTAATAGGAACTCTGTCCATTTCATTTTCGAGTTTTCTAGCTGGATTGCTTCTGGGTATTCTTCATCAACACTTAACATTTGAGATTTAGTGATTGCTAATCAAAAGAAACCTGAGCTCTCAGAAGATCCATTGGAATGTTTGGGGAGAAAATTCTCATGAGCTTCGTTTACATATATATCTTTCAAAAACTTTATCTTCTTTTTAAACTGTTTTGTGCATATTCTGTATTCAGTTCAGTTCAGTCGCTCAATTGTGTCCAACTCTTTGGGACCCCATGAACTGCAGCACGCTAGGCTTCTCTGTCTATCACCAACTCCCAGAGCTTGCTCAAACTCATGTCCATCAAGTCGGTGATGCCATCCAACCATCTCGTCCTCTGTCATCTCCTTTTCCTCCTGCCTTCAATCCTTTCCAGCATCAGGGTCTTTTCCAGTGAGTCAGCTCTTCGCATCAGGTGGCCAAAGTGTTGAAGCTTCAGCTTCAGCATCAGTCCTTCCAATTCTGTGTTAATGATGTGTAATTACTAGTCAATAGACGTGGAGGATGGAATTTGTAAATGAAGATTGCAGAAGTTTTCACTAGGAAATCATGGGCCCACAGCCAAGAGACTCTTACCTGATCTTTCTTTTGTGAGGTATGGGTCGACACAGGGGTAGTGTCGAGGAATAGCTGCTCTAGGTTCTAAATCTTGCCTCTAATGGCTTGCAGAGATCACTGACTCTGGACTCCGTGCTCCTGAATTGGATTATGAGACTGTTAAGGAAGAGGAATAAATTTCATTTCTTTCTTTGACCTTAGTTTCTGCTAAAATTCACTCTGGTTTTTTTTTCCAGCTGATTTGGATTTCAAAAGAGTTTGAAGTTGTGGACAAAATATATTTTTTAGGGATTTATTAATCCAGAACTTCCTGATAGACTCTTCTGAATTTATAATAGATGTGACTATTGTAGGCATTGGAAAAGACCCTGAAATGATAGGCATGGTGGCTGTCTGAGCGGTCCTCGCCGGGCTCCCAGGTAAGCCTGTTTCCATGACCTGATATGATGAACATCTGCCTTTTATGATCTCTTCCTCCAGAGGAAATCATGTCACGAAAATCATGTCAAGCTTCTATGGTGAACCACAGGTTTAGAGTCTCAAAGTGCCGGTGCCATAGTTGCCACCTATGGTTTTTAGCCCGTTTAGTCGTTATTAAAATTCTGGATGATAACTGGGTATCCAGATGAAACATACTATTTCCATCATCACAAACGAGTTAGCTATTCAGTCAGGGCCCTCTTACGTCCTTGTAGCTTTATTTTGGGAGGAGGAAACGGCAACCCACTCCTTTACTCTTGCCTGGAAAATCCCATGGACAGAGAAAGCTGGTGGGCTACAGTTTACGGGATCGCAAAGAGTCAGACATGACTGAGCGACTGAGCACACGTCACAGCTTTACTTTTGCCTCTGCCCACATCTGTCTTTTATGAGTCACTGAATTAAAAAAAAAAAAAAAAGCTAGCAGTCATTCAGTTTGTTTTATAAGCCCTACATCTTGATTTATTCATCTTTCCCAAAGCACACAATCCTGGAATTTTGGCCTGAAGTCATTTTTTGTACATACCATATTTGTATAGATAAACAAGATATTGAATTGAATAATGAAAATGACCAGCTAGTGTCAGAGAGAAGGAAATGCTGAAGCTCTCATGTTAAATTGATCTGATGGAGTTCTTGCGTAAGGAACCTTGTTGAGCTTTCACTGTCATCACTCCTGTAAACAAAGCAGTTGGTGGTGTTGTGTGTGTGTGCGCGCGTGTGCACTCAGTTGTGTCCCATTCTTTGTGACCCATGGACTGTAGCCCGCCAGTTTGCTCTGTTCATGGCATTCTCCAGGCAAGAATACCTGAGTGGGTTGCCATTCCCTCCTGCAGGGGATGTTCCCGACCCAGGGATTGAACCTGTATCACCTACACTGGCAGGTAAATTTTTTTTTTTTTTTTTAACCAACGAGGCACCTGGGAATCCCCGAGTTGATGGTATTAGAAAGCAGCTAATCCTAGGAACTGTTTTTCTTTAAGTGGATCTTTATCCTCAGCTGGAATTTTAAATAATTTTTATAATGCTTTCCTCTCCCTAGAAGCTCAGAGTTCAGGTAGGAATTCAAATTCAGAAAAATGTCCTGATTTTCCTCCCACTTAAAATCCATGACCACGTTTACCTGAGAGACCTGTCTAATGACTCCAACTGCAAAATAGCCATTTGTCCTTCCTTGTCATGTGTGATTTTTTTTAAATTTTAAAACATCTGGGAATCGTTAACAGCTTATAATAATCTCTTAGAGCCTTATTAGGAACTGAACGTAGATGATGGTGTGAATTTTTCCCCAAAGGCAAGTAGAAAACTTCTTAAATTTTTAAAAAGACAGTTCTTTGTATAAGGTTAATGGCATTTCATTCTTAATAGAAATTCTGGTTTTAAGTATTGCAGTTCAATTAGTCAGACAGCTACTACCAACTTCAACTGAGATATTTCGAACATGTTCTGACCTGACCCTTGACAAGCATTCAAAAGTGACCTAGTTGGTTTCCAGAAGACTATTATTATTTGAAAGAAAAAGAAATGAAGAATAAACGCAGGCCTGTCAGCTGTAGAGATACATCTTTGAACCCCCGATTTGTATTGTAAAGTTATGTATACTGAAATGATTCAGAGTTTTCCTTAAAGGTATTTATTCAACAGCATACTGCTTCCCTGGTGACTCAGATGGTAAAAAAATCCACCTGCAATGCAGGAGACATGGGTTTGATCCCTGGGTCACGCAGATCCCCTGAAGAAGGGAATGGCAACCCACCCCAGTATTCCTGCCTGGAGAATCCCATGGACAGAGGAACTTGGTGGGCTACAGTCCACTGGGTCACGAAGAGTCAGACACGACTGAGTGACCAACCCTTTCACATTCAACAGAAGAATATGCTTGGATAAATTTTTAGAAAATAAATGTTTTTCAAGCCTCATTGATCCCTCTACACCTTATTTTCAGAATTAATTGAATGTAGTTCACTTTGGCTAAAACTCAGAAGTAACTATGATGCTCATAATCTTTTAAATATAAAAGTGGTTTTATTTAATTAACCCACAGGAGGCAATTCTTCCTTTCACGGATATAGGGTTGAGCTGTTTTAAGTTCTCCATAGCGCTGGTCAGGTGTGTGACATGGCTTTAGCGAAGGTGAATAGTGAGTGATGAAAAATCCTTATCATTGCAATGATGGACATGGGCAAGTAAAGAGTAATTGTTGAGATGAGAAGAAATGATGTTAAGAAAGGATAGGATATTTTTTGTGACTTCAAATCAAAGAATCTTAAGGATGTGATGGGTATGCGAATGACTCCCAAATCAGGGCCACATAGGAGGAGAGTTTACAAATATAAAGCAATACAGGCTTGCAAAGTGTAATTATTCTCCTGTTGTTTCTCATGTTTTTTTATTGAGCACTGAGATAAATTCTTCACCCTTTTAATGTGCATATGTGGCAAATGCATTTGTGAATTAAGATAACTGTGAATATTTGTTAGGAGGAACAATCTGCCAGATGGCAAACATTCAATAAATACATGTGCTTGTGTGGGCAATTTTACACTCCTAGGAAACTCACAAATCCCAAATACTTTAATCAAAACAAGTTGTTTTGCTTTTATGTTGATGATTGTCTTTTCTTCCTGGTCTAGTAAGTAAAGATATCAGCTTTGAAATCCAATCATGCAATTCTTTTTTTTAATAAAATCACTGGCTATTTTAAAAAATGGAGAGAACAGATGAATAGTTAAACTCTAGAGGATAAAGCTGTAGATTTTGAAATTATTACCAGATGCCTTGTTTCTTATAATCAGGCGTTGACTTTTACATGTTTTGTAGAGCAATTAGTAAACATTTTTTCATTTAACATAACTTAAAGTTGGACAGAAAAATTAATATTCAGCCCAATGCTTTCTGTTTCATATTCTGAAACTATCTGTCTGACATTTATAGCACATTTATATATACGCCTTTATAAATGTCATAGAGTTTGAGGTATAAAGTTTTCTAAGGACCCAAGGGAAAAGTTATAAATAGCAGTTATAAGGACTGAGTGGCACAAGGCTTTGTCCTGGCTGCTGTATGACAGCCTTGCATATTATGTTTATGTCTGTGCCAGGCACTCTAAGACTTAGTGATAATTAGTCATGCCGTTGCCACAACAACTCTTATTATCTACATTTTATGGATGAGGAAGGTGAGGCATGAAGAGCTTAAGAAACTTATTTCAGGCTTCATAGCTAATAAGGAGTGGGGCTGGGTTTCACAGCGGTGAAGATGGGCTCCAGGGTTCTTGTTCTTAACCATGGCACTGAATTACTTCTACAAGCAGAAGGGAAAAAAAAAAAACAACATTACTGCCATCAACAGCAGCCTCACAGGAGAAGCTGGCTACGGTGGAGTTCCACAGCCGTGAGCTCTTCCTTTTGGGAAGTGAATAGGTATCATAGATCACCTACTGAACCAACACATGGAGCAGGTGTAGGCAAAGGAAGGGGGGTTTGATCGCTCACTATTTTCTTCCAGCCCCTGTGCTTACGTGTGCTCGGGTCATCCAGGTGCTGTGTCTGTGGGTTCCCCACTGACTCGTCCCCTTTCCTGGGGCTTGTATCGTGAAGTCACATGAGGGAGGGTGTTTACACAGTCTCACGTTGTTCAGTCACTAAGTCATTACTGACGCTTTGCGACCCCCTGGACTGCAGCACACCAGGCTTCCCTGTCCTTCACTATCTCCCGGAGTTTGCTCAAAGTCCTGCCCACTGAGTAGGTGATGCCATCCAACCATCTCGTCCTCTGTCGCCCCCTTCTCCTCCTGCCCCCAATCTTTCCCAGCATCAGGGTCTTTTACAATGAGTCGGCTCTTTGCATCAGTCTCGTGAAGGACAAGCAAAATCAGGTAGCAGGTATTAGGATCTGGAAGTGAGGGCTGGTCCAGTCCGTGCCAGGAACTGATGAGGGGACTTTAGGAGTAACCCCTGAGCAAAGGAGAGTTAAGGTTCTTGCTGGAGAGAACTGGTGAGAGCTCAGCTCTCAGATGGCTTCTCAGCTTTGCAACCAGCTGCCTCCTAGGTCTTCACCAGACCCACCCAGTACACTCGTCCTTTGGGAAAGCTCTGTTCCCTTGAGCAACTTCCCTGGAATCAGCTCAGAGTTCCCCACATCACCCTCCTTCCACTTTAAGTCTCCTCCGTCTCCTTCCTCTCAAATCCTGCTCTTCCTCTAGGTCTTGTAGACTATGAACGACCATTGAGCCCAGAGCTGGAGTTATTAGCTATCAGAATAAGGCAATGAAGGCTTAACCCTCAGAATCTCCCAAGCAAAAACAAGTTTCTTTTCTATGTTAAGTATTCTGAAGAGTTATAGTCTCTCATATTTATGGACCTTTTATTTGAATAGCTAAATACATAAAATATTTCAATGGTATGTCATGCCATTGAATGGGTGAAATGTCTTATTGCATGGGTGAAATGTTCATCTGGATTTTAGTGGAACATTTGAAAATCTTCCCATTATATCTTGTATTAGCATCATAGTGACACTGTAAGGTAGAGTTACACTTGGTTAAACAACAGTAATAACAACAATGTGTTAGGGAATTATTAGAAACAAAATCTTCTCCCTACCCAGAAAACTGCTCCACAAGGGTAGAAGGGAAAGAAAACAATTTTATCACTGAATAAGCATTAAACCAGAATTGTGATATGCGTCACAGGGAGTCCACTAAGAGACTGCAAAGATAGAAGGAAATCTTAACTTCTCATAGAGTCCCGCAGATGCAACTATACGTATGTTTTCAAGGTAAACAGTAACTAGTCCTTGAGTAGGAGGACTCGGTAGCATCAATTGTCTCACATAGCTCCTCCTAAATTCACCTGGCATCCGGAGTGACCACCTGTGTTGGCTAACTGGCTTTATCCAAAGGAAAAATGAGGTTTTTACATCTTTACAGCTGGAGGTAGTTTTGCACCTTGAAGCATGGTGCCCTTGGAACTTAGACTCCTGTCTTCCCACAGAACTGGAAGATATGGGCTCTCTCTTCCTTGATGATTGCATTTCAAAGAGATGGCCCTGATTTATTAGAGCGAAAGGATACACAGCAATATCAGCTAATGGAAAAGATGGGCGGCGCAAAGTCAGGATTGGCTGAGTCCCAGACAGAAAGCAGGTGTTTCGCGTAAACCACATGGTATCAACAGTTCAGACTCAATAAACCACCTTGGCAGTTAAGAAAAGATGAGAATGCTCTCCAAACTCAACTTCCCACACACCAGCCAAGGGCAAACCTTGTAAGCAGGGTTTTCTAAGGACGGTGGCCTTGGGGCTGCTACACTGAGTCCTTTCTGCACACTGATTCACCATAGAAGTGAGCAAGATATGTGCGGGTCTTAACATTCTTGTTGTTGTTTTTCAGTAGCTCAGTCATGTCTGACTCTTTGTGACCCCATGGATTGCAGCATGCCAGGCTTCCCTGTCCTTCACCGTCTCCCAGAGCTTGCTCAAACTCATGTCCATCAAGTCAGTGATTTTCCACCTCATCCTCTATCATCCCCTTCTCCTGGCTTCAATCTTTCCCAGCATCTGGGTCTTTTCTAATGAGCCGGCTCTTTGCATCAGGTGGCCAAAGTATTGGAGCTTCAGCTTCAACATTGGTCCTTCCAATGAATATTCAGAATTGATTTCCTTTAGGATTAACTGGTTGGATCTCCTTTTAGTCCAAGGGATTCTCAAGAGTCTTTTCAGCACCACAGCTCAAAAGCATCAATTATTTGGTGCTCAGCTTTATTTATAGTTCAACTCTCACATCCATACATGACTACTTGAAAAACCATAGCTTTGATTAGATGGACCTTTGCTGGCAAAGAAACGCCTCTGTTTTTTAACATGCTGTCTAGGTTGGTCATAGCTTTTCTTCCAAGGAGCAAGCCTGGCTTGTGGCTACAGTCACCATCTGCAGTGATTTTGGAGCCCAAGAAAATAAAGTCTGTCACTGTTTCCATTGTTTCCTCATCTGTTTGCTGTGAAGTGATGGGCCTGGATGCCATGATCTTAATGTTTTGAATGTTGAGTTTTAAGCCAGCTTTTTTACTCTCGTCTTTCACCTTCATCAAGAGGCTCTTTCACTCCTCTTTGCTTTCTGCTGTACAACAAAGGGATTCAGTTATATTAACACAAATATATATACATATATATTCTTTTTTTATATTCCTTTCCACTGTGGTTTATTATAGAATATTGTATATAGTTCTCTCTGCTATACAGTAGACCTTGTTGTTTATCCATTCTATGCATCATATCTTGCATTTGTTAATCTGAACTCCTAATCCACCCCTCCCCCATCCCCACCCCCTTGGCAATGAATCTGTTCTCTGAGTCTGTGAATCTGTTTCTGTGTCATAGATAAGTGCATTTGTGTCATATTTTATTTTTTGTATTTTTTAGTTTCAGCATTTTATTATACTTGTTTTTAATTAATTTTATTGGAGTACAGTTGATTTACAATGTTGTGATAGTTGTGTCATACCTCGGATTCCGCATGCATGATACTTTTATTTTGAGGAGGAATAGTTACTATTCACTCTGAAGAAAAATTAGAGGTTGATGTCATGGTCCTTTAATTCTCTGCAAATCATTTATTCCCTAGGACCTTCTTGCTATAAAACAGGGAAAGGTTTCTGAAATACAGAGAGTATAAAATTGATTTGCACAAAGAAGTTTGACCTTTGAAAACTTGGAATCATATTACCATGCCGAAAACCGCTTGATGCATATTGCAGGCATACAGGAAAGTTCAACAAACTCAAGGCTGCCGTTATTTCCAGGGGTCCCCGAAACGGACAGCCATCCTACACATGTTTATCAATACCCCTTCTACCTTTCCCCAGAAAGGTGAATCTAGTTATAAAAACTAACACCCTCTGTTTTACATGACTAGAACAACATGGAATTTCAACATGAAAGAACAGAAGTTAGTTACTTAACTCTGATTTTGAATGCATGTAAACAAAATAAGCAGACTCTTGATGATTTACGTTATGTGGTGCTCACATATATAAAGCACCTCTACATGTTTTATCATTTCAGTTCAGTCGCTCAGTCATGTACAGCTCTTTGCGACTCCATGAATCGCAGCACGCCAGGCCTCCCTGTCCATCACCAACTCCCGGAGTTCACTCAGACTCATGTCCATCGAGTCAGTGATGCCATGCAGCTATCTCATCCTCTGTCATCCCCTTCTCCTCCTGCCCCTAATCTCTCCCAGCATCAGAGTCTNTCACTTCCACTGTATAATCATAAGGGATTTGATTTAGGTCATACCTAAGTGGTCTAGTGGTTTTCCCTAGTTTCTTCAATATAAGTCTAAATTTGGAAATAAGGACTTCATGATCCATAGCCACCCCCATAGCCACTCTGGTGTTGATTTCATCATCATTTTGCGGTTGCTAAGACAAGTGTCCAGACGTTCAGGTGTCTTGTACTGGGGTCTTCCAGGGAAAAGAATTAGAAGACAGAACTTAGACCCCAAGACTTCCCTTCTCAATCTGTTTTTTTCAGCAAATCAGTATCTTGCTTGGGACAGGTTGGATATTTGCAACTGTTAGTCAAATTGGAATCAATCTGATAATGCTGAGTCTGTCCACTCACACATCCATCCTGTGGGAACACACATACCCTGTGTATATCCCGTCTGTACCTAGAGTGAACTTGCATACTTCTCCTTTTTAATGGGGTAATTCAGCACAGATAACTTTTACTGGTATCTACCATGACCTATCCAGGGCTGGCTAGAGAAAGGGTCAGGACCTGTGAGTTTTTCCCAGCATGTTATTTTGATCCAGATATTTAGGTTTTGAATTACCTGGTCTCCCCACTCCCTGACCCCACCCCAGACCGTAATAAAGGATGAACTGTAAATATCAATGCCTGCTCTTGCCCGCCTGGCTCTGAGGAAAGGACTAGGAAGCATTTCTATCCGAGCCTTTCTAAAGAAAGGTTTAGAACTCAGCCATAAATACTTGTCATCGGCAGAAACGTAGCTGGGAGGGCTGCAGTCCTGGAGTAAATTATTCATTTATATCTCTCACTGACGTGCTTTAAATTGTTTTAACTGTATTTATCTTTTCTGATGGGTGGGAAAATAATGGCTTTATGGTTCACGACATTTTTGTCCTCCCATGAATCAACACAGCATGGGGATAAAAATCGGGGAAAAAAAAAAATCAGCCACAAAGTGGCTGCCTGAGATGAGACAGTAATTCTTCTTTCTTTAAGAGAGGGGCTTGAGGGCTGACATTACTCAAGCTAGGATCTAGTAGCAGAATTTAGGAAAAAGTCAGCATTAGGAACTATTGAGTGACTCCCTAAAGCTTTCACCACCATTTGCTTTTCCCTTTTGTTTCTGGTTTTAGTCACAGAGGGCCCAACCAGTTGTGTGGTTACACTAGCCCCGGCAAGTATGGTTCACATTAATGCAGCCAAGGAGTGAGAGGCACGGAAGAGGTAAAAGGTAGA
>SJYA01002805.1:359100-414809 GCA_006410615.1 Neotragus moschatus
CTAGGCCAGTGGTTAAGACTTCATTCTTCCAGTGCGGGGGTGGGGTGGGGTGGGGGGGTCACAGGTTTCATCCCTGCTTGGAGAACTAAGATCTCACATGCTGCACTGCCTGGCCAAAAAATTAAAAAAAAAAAAAAGAAAGAAATTAAAATAAAAAGTAGTATTGGCTTTAGGCTGAGATATCTGGATTGTCATACCTCTGGAGTATGATTGAATCTCTACCAGACTCTCACGCTTTTTGTTTTTACCCACCATTTCATCTCTAATGCCAATTACACACTGTGCCTTAAAATACTACGTGTTAAAAAATGAGTGAGTAAGATGGATCTGAGTCCAACATTTGCTAGAGAGGTTAAAAAGAGCCAACATACTTCACATGAAAGAATGTGAAGAATCTGAAATTTTGATTTTGGTTTTATAAGTGAGCATCGTGAAACAAATCACCATACTTTTCAGTGGTTTCTACTTGATTATCATAATGTAGAGCTTAACAAAGAAAGCCATTGTGATTCTTAAGGGTTCTGAGTACAGTTCTGCAGAGAAACTGTCTACATCCTGCACTTTAAATATAACCATTAAAAACCGGCAGAGGATTCTGTTTTAAGCAGGCAGACCTCTAAGTCTTTCTACTGTTTTTTTTTTTTTCTTTTTTCTGATTATTATCATTTAGTACATTTGGAAAATAGCAAAAGGCCTAAAGAAATAATTGCTTTTAATTCTATTCCCTGAAGCTCATCACTTTGAAATTGTGGCATGCTGTTGTCTGGCAGGCTTTTTTTTTTTTTTCTCATAAGTTCTATCCTCTATTAAGATATCTTAGCATGCACATTTGTGAGTTCTGGCTTTGAAATTTTAATTACCTCTCTATCTAGAGTCAACAGTTTTCCATTTCATTGGAATTCTTTACATTTATCATTCTAACGTCCAGGCCCTGATTCTCAAAGAGGTGGCCCCAAGCCAGCACCACACAGGACCTGCAAATTCTGGGACTCTCCCAGACCTGTGTGCTCAGTTGCTTAGTCACGTCCAACTCTCTGTGGGCCCATAGACAGTAGTCCACTAGGCTTTTCTGCCACCAGGCTCTTCTCTCCATGGAATTTTCCAGGCAAGAAGACTGTGGTGGGTTGCCTTTTCCTTCTCCAGGGGATCTTCCTGACCCAGGGATTGAACCTGAGTCTCCTATATCTCCTGCATTGACAGGAGGATTCTTTACCACTCGCACCACCTGGTAAGCCCTCCCTAGCCTACTGAGTCAAAAACTCCGAGGGGACTGCTCAACCATCTGCGGTTTAACCAGCCCCCTAGTGATGCTAGTTACGTTTGAGACCCTCCGCTATGTAGTCTTGCTTTAGTCTGCTCTCGGAAAATAAGGTTTTTTTTTTTTTTTTTTTTTGCTGTTATAAATGTTTCACAAAACTCTTTGTTCACATTTCTGAACATTTTTGTAGAGAAAAAAATAATCAAATGTGCAAGCAGCTCATGCAAGTATTGATGTACAGAGAATGCTTTCTTCCTGGAGGCTGGTCGTGGTAGATTTTGCTCCCTAGATTGAACTTGACGTCATCCATCTTGCCACTGGCTTCCTTTCATGCAAATTTAAGTGTTTTGGTTAATAAGTTATCCACATCCTTCTGATTGTCTTGCTTAGTTTTCTCTTAATAGCAAGGGTATGTTAAAGATGCTAACTGATTTTTTTGTTTCTGTATGTTGTTTGTGATGACTTTGATCTCCAGATACTCATTTTGACCCAGTTGATCCTATGTATTTGCTTATTTGTATAAACTGGAAAGTCATTTCTCATTTCAGAGATTAAATAATACTCACATTTTTCTCATGTTTACATTTAAACATTTAGATCTCTGCAGTCCACCCAGATTGCTTCTCTTTCTTTCTTTTTTTTACTGTAATTAAGATCTAAATAAAATTTCAAAAAGTAGGTAAATTATTTTCCCAGAGTACTGTCAATGAATTTTTTGATCATAACTGTCATGCAAGTGTATGTTCCTCGGTTCTTGTCACAATGAAGATTTGGAGTGACGGACATTAAAGCCCCCTTGGCATGTCACAGCTCTCAGGTCTCGAAAGGACCATGTTGTAGCTCTTAGACAAATCAGTGTTACAGCTCTATTTTATTGAGAAGATAGCAGGAAAATTCATCTCTGAGGAGTGAGGGCACGTCGATCCAAAGACGCAAAGAGAAAGATAGCTCCAGCGTGTGGGAGAGAGAAAGAACTAGCTTTGGCTCCTCTTTTTATGTTTCTCTCTCCCTGGGCCTGTCCTATGTAAATTGGGCCAGCCAGGAGTGTTGTTTGTTTTACCTGAGGTCCTCACTCTGGTCCTTGGACCTTCTTTTGTTTTATTTTTGCTGGCTTTTCCCTTCTTTGTCTTTTAGCCACCGCCATTTTGGACTCCTTTTCCCTGTTCTACCTACCTAACAATAACTTTCATTTTTTTCTTTCACGATTGTTATTTGACTTAACCTAAGCATCTACTATAGTCAAATTATGTCAGCATAGCAACTGTGGTCCTTTTATAAGCCTGTGTTATAATGCAGAATAACTTCAGATATTTTGTTTACTTTTAAAAATGTACCAAGAACTGAAAAATGCTAATTTATTACTTGATTGGGAGAAAATCCCCTTGTACCTTTTGCAGTGGTGATTCAATGTATTTTTGTTCTGATTAAATTTCACTTTTCTTCTCCCCATCATATCTGAACAAAACCCCATCTTAGATGCTACATACAAGGTCTTTAAAGTGTTCATGTATTTTTCTACCTTTATTCACCTTATAGGTTAAACAAATTTAAAAAGTAAAAGTAATGTTTATTATATGATTTAGTCTCTCTTTCCAGTAAACCTTACCAAAGAATGAGTGGAGTAAACTTTGAGCTCTTATCATGAAAAAAAATCTCAGCTAAATAGTGAGTCAGGAAGGAAGAAATCATCTGAATGAGAGATTGGGAAGACTGCTGTGAAAAGCATGGTTTTCAGGTTGCCATGGGATTCCAAACAGCCTGATAATCAAGAAATTAATGCTCAGTTTCAAGAGGATGGGCAGTTGTACTGGTCTCTGCCATGGCTGCCCCTTTTCTGCAGGAGGGCGGCCTGGAAAATTTGCCACCTAAAGAGAGAGGGCCATAAAGACAGTACCTTGGTTTCCATTCAATCCCACTTCCATCAACAACACATTCTGATGTCTTCTTGCAAGGAGCTCTCTGTGGGTGGCAGTGGGTGAGGGGTGCTGTGGGCAGGAGGACATCTGAAAGATGAGATGGTCTCTGATCGCACAGGATCTTGGTCCAGAGGGGAGCAAATATTGCTCATTTGAATATTGCCTCATTAGACTCTTATCCCAACTCCGTGATGTAATTAGGAGTGTTGGTATCACTTGACAGTTGGCAGAAGGCAGGCAGAGAATGTTAGGAATTTGCTGGAGGTCAAATAGCTAAATAGTGAAAGAATCAGTGTGAAAATTTCAGATTTTCCCCCGATCGCTGGTCTGTCCAGTTAATACCTGAGTTGGGAAAGTAACATACTTTTCTTGATTATTTTTATCCTAAACTGTCATTAAGTAGACAGTATTTCTTAAGCAAAATTCCACTTACAGATATCAAAGTTACATACTGTTGTGATGTACTTATTATCAGAGCTAAGGAGTAATCTCATTTTTTAAAAAAGATTTTTTTTTAATGTGGACCATTTAGAAAGTCTTCATTGAATCTATTACAATATTGCTTCTGTTTTATATTTTGGATTTTTGGCTGTAAAGCATGTGGAATCTTAGTTCACTGACTAGGCATTGAACCTTCATCCATTGTAGTGGAAGGCAAAGTCTTAACGTTAGATCACCAGGGAAGTACGAGCAGTAATCTTCACTTATATACTAGTTTGATAGTTTTTTTGTTTTCCTACTAAAGATTTTGTGCTTCTGATTGGGAGTTCATTTGAATGAAGTGCTGCTGCTGACCTACTGTGAATAAATGCTTTCTGTTCTTATTCTTCTTAAGGTGTCAAACCCACTATTAGATCAAGGAAGTAAGGAAAATCTGTGAGGAGTCAGAGATATTTAGGAGACTCTGAAAGAAGTCTTTTCCCCCTACTCATCCTATGTTTTTAAAATTGGATTCTTTGTTTTATATGCATTGTTATTCTGTGATGATTAACATACGTTTTTTTAATTTTCCCAACTTCCTCTCTATTCTAGCTTTAGCTGAATTCCTAATTCCTCCTATAATTTATTTTTTTTCCTCCTAGGTGAAACCAAGAACTCATACATCCCCTTTGTGGCTGGTGGGGCAGTTCTGTTGCTGATGGTTATCCTAATTCCCACCGTCACTGTCATTATTTATAAGAGGTGAGTACTGGAGCTCCTCCTGAGTAATTCTGATGCTCGAGTTTCCCTATTAATGACCCAGTAGCTGGCCGAGCTGTCTTAGGACTCATGTACTGAGGCCAAGTCCGTTGAATGCTGTTCTTATAGGTAGAGGAGGAGCAGGGGCTGTGGGGGTGTTAGAGGAGAAGGCTAGAGCAATTCATCTCAGAATTAGGAGGAGTGGGCAGTCCGCCCCCTCGTCCACAGGTTCAGCTGCCTGTCTGCAGCCCTATCTGTGTTCTTCCTCCTGCAAACACGAAAGGCTGGCAGGTGAGGGGGGAGGTGTGTGTATGACAGAGGGGTCGGGGAGGGGTGGATTCCGAGGACAAGACCAGGGCTGAACACTCTTTACACGTGTGCTCAGTCATGTCCAGTTCTTTGCTACCCCAGGAACGATAGCCCGCCAGGCTCCTGCGTCTATGGGATTCCCCAGGCAAGAACACTGGAGCGGGTTGCCATTCCCTCCTCCAGGGGGTCTTCCTGACCCAGGGATCTGTCCTGTATCTCCTGTGTCTCCAGCATTGGCCGGCAGGTTCTTTATCCCTGCGCCACCTGGGAACCCCCAACGCCTTCGTTTATTCATTCATCAAATATTTATTTTGACCACGGTGAATGAGCTGTAATGGCATGCACACTCTAATAAGCAAACAATGTGATTTTAAATGGTTATATAATGTCTGAAACAAGTAATAGAGGTGCCTTATTACAGATTATTGAGAAGAAAAGAGTTGGGAGGGGCTACCCTAGAAAGAGCAGGGGGTCACCTGGCCTCTTCTGAAGTCTCCTACCTTTTATTGTCTATGACACACTTGGGAATTTTCTAGGATGTTCTTGGTTGACCCTTCCCTCCTAGCTGCCCCACATTCATCGACTCACCAGTCTAGGTATTTGTTGCAATCTTATTTGTAGTCACATTGGGTTGGAATCATTCCTTATAACTCGTGATTCTAACTAATGTGTTGTTTTATTTATTAAGTTATTTTTAATTGGATAATTGCTTTACCATGTTGTGCTGATTTCTGCCATGAAACGACCTGGATCAGTTACTTGTGTATATATTCAGCTCAGTTCAGTTCATTTGCTCAGTTGTGTCTGATTCTTTGTGACTCCATGGACTGCAGAATGCCCTCCCTGTCCATCACCAACTCCCAGAGCTTACTCAAACTCAGGTCCATTGAGTTGGTGATGCCATCCAACCATCTCATCCTCTGTATTCCCCTTCTCCTCCTGCCTTCAGTCTTTCCCAGCATCAGGGTCCTTTCCAATGAATCAGTTCTTCGCATCAGGTGGCCAAAGTATTGGAGCTTCAGCTTTAGANCAGAGATATTTAGGAGACTCTGAAAGAAGTCTTTTCCCCCTACTCATCCTATGTTTTTAAAATTGGATTCTTTGTTTTATATGCATTGTTATTCTGTGATGATTAACATACGTTTTTTTAATTTTCCCAACTTCCTCTCTATTCTAGCTTTAGCTGAATTCCTAATTCCTCCTATAATTTATTTTTTTTCCTCCTAGGTGAAACCAAGAACTCATACATCCCCTTTGTGGCTGGTGGGGCAGTTCTGTTGCTGATGGTTATCCTAATTCCCACCGTCACTGTCATTATTTATAAGAGGTGAGTACTGGAGCTCCTCCTGAGTAATTCTGATGCTCGAGTTTCCCTATTAATGACCCAGTAGCTGGCCGCTCTGTCTTAGGACTGTCTCTTATACACATCTGGCGGCCTGGAAAATTTGCCACCTAAAGAGAGAGGGCCATAAAGACAGTACCTTGGTTTCCATTCAATCCCACTTCCATCAACAACACATTCTGATGTCTTCTTGCAAGGAGCTCTCTGTGGGTGGCAGTGGGTGAGGGGTGCTGTGGGCAGGAGGACATCTGAAAGATGAGATGGTCTCTGATCGCACAGGATCTTGGTCCAGAGGGGAGCAAATATTGCTCATTTGAATATTGCCTCATTAGACTCTTATCCCAACTCCGTGATGTAATTAGGAGTGTTGGTATCACTTGACAGTTGGCAGAAGGCAGGCAGAGAATGTTAGGAATTTGCTGGAGGTCAAATAGCTAAATAGTGAAAGAATCAGTGTGAAAATTTCAGATTTTCCCCCGATCGCTGGTCTGTCCAGTTAATACCTGAGTTGGGAAAGTAACATACTTTTCTTGATTATTTTTATCCTAAACTGTCATTAAGTAGACAGTATTTCTTAAGCAAAATTCCACTTACAGATATCAAAGTTACATACTGTTGTGATGTACTTATTATCAGAGCTAAGGAGTAATCTCATTTTTTAAAAAAGATTTTTTTTTAATGTGGACCATTTAGAAAGTCTTCATTGAATCTATTACAATATTGCTTCTGTTTTATATTTTGGATTTTTGGCTGTAAAGCATGTGGAATCTTAGTTCACTGACTAGGCATTGAACCTTCATCCATTGTAGTGGAAGGCAAAGTCTTAACGTTAGATCACCAGGGAAGTACGAGCAGTAATCTTCACTTATATACTAGTTTGATAGTTTTTTTGTTTTCCTACTAAAGATTTTGTGCTTCTGATTGGGAGTTCATTTGAATGAAGTGCTGCTGCTGACCTACTGTGAATAAATGCTTTCTGTTCTTATTCTTCTTAAGGTGTCAAACCCACTATTAGATCAAGGAAGTAAGGAAAATCTGTGAGGAGTCAGAGATATTTAGGAGACTCTGAAAGAAGTCTTTTCCCCCTACTCATCCTATGTTTTTAAAATTGGATTCTTTGTTTTATATGCATTGTTATTCTGTGATGATTAACATACGTTTTTTTAATTTTCCCAACTTCCTCTCTATTCTAGCTTTAGCTGAATTCCTAATTCCTCCTATAATTTATTTTTTTTCCTCCTAGGTGAAACCAAGAACTCATACATCCCCTTTGTGGCTGGTGGGGCAGTTCTGTTGCTGATGGTTATCCTAATTCCCACCGTCACTGTCATTATTTATAAGAGGTGAGTACTGGAGCTCCTCCTGAGTAATTCTGATGCTCGAGTTTCCCTATTAATGACCCAGTAGCTGGCCGAGCTGTCTTAGGACTCATGTACTGAGGCCAAGTCCGTTGAATGCTGTTCTTATAGGTAGAGGAGGAGCAGGGGCTGTGGGGGTGTTAGAGGAGAAGGCTAGAGCAATTCATCTCAGAATTAGGAGGAGTGGGCAGTCCGCCCCCTCGTCCACAGGTTCAGCTGCCTGTCTGCAGCCCTATCTGTGTTCTTCCTCCTGCAAACACGAAAGGCTGGCAGGTGAGGGGGGAGGTGTGTGTATGACAGAGGGGTCGGGGAGGGGTGGATTCCGAGGACAAGACCAGGGCTGAACACTCTTTACACGTGTGCTCAGTCATGTCCAGTTCTTTGCTACCCCAGGAACGATAGCCCGCCAGGCTCCTGCGTCTATGGGATTCCCCAGGCAAGAACACTGGAGCGGGTTGCCATTCCCTCCTCCAGGGGGTCTTCCTGACCCAGGGATCTGTCCTGTATCTCCTGTGTCTCCAGCATTGGCCGGCAGGTTCTTTATCCCTGCGCCACCTGGGAACCCCCAACGCCTTCGTTTATTCATTCATCAAATATTTATTTTGACCACGGTGAATGAGCTGTAATGGCATGCACACTCTAATAAGCAAACAATGTGATTTTAAATGGTTATATAATGTCTGAAACAAGTAATAGAGGTGCCTTATTACAGATTATTGAGAAGAAAAGAGTTGGGAGGGGCTACCCTAGAAAGAGCAGGGGGTCACCTGGCCTCTTCTGAAGTCTCCTACCTTTTATTGTCTATGACACACTTGGGAATTTTCTAGGATGTTCTTGGTTGACCCTTCCCTCCTAGCTGCCCCACATTCATCGACTCACCAGTCTAGGTATTTGTTGCAATCTTATTTGTAGTCACATTGGGTTGGAATCATTCCTTATAACTCGTGATTCTAACTAATGTGTTGTTTTATTTATTAAGTTATTTTTAATTGGATAATTGCTTTACCATGTTGTGCTGATTTCTGCCATGAAACGACCTGGATCAGTTACTTGTGTATATATTCAGCTCAGTTCAGTTCATTTGCTCAGTTGTGTCTGATTCTTTGTGACTCCATGGACTGCAGAATGCCCTCCCTGTCCATCACCAACTCCCAGAGCTTACTCAAACTCAGGTCCATTGAGTTGGTGATGCCATCCAACCATCTCATCCTCTGTATTCCCCTTCTCCTCCTGCCTTCAGTCTTTCCCAGCATCAGGGTCCTTTCCAATGAATCAGTTCTTCGCATCAGGTGGCCAAAGTATTGGAGCTTCAGCTTTAGAATCAGTCCTTCCAATGAATATTCAGGACTGATTTTCTTTAGGATGGACTGTTTGGATCTCCTTGCAGTCCAAGATACTCTTAAGGGTCTTCTCCAACACCACACTTTAAAAGCATCAGTTTCTCAGTGCTCAGCTTTCTTCACAGTCCAACTATCACATCCATACATTACCACTGGAAAAACCATAGCTTTGATTAGACAGACCTTTGTTGGCAAAGTAATGTCTCTGCTTTTTAATAAGCTGTCTAGGTTGGTCATAACTTTTCTTCCAAGGAGCAAGTGTCTTTTAATTTCATGGCTGCAGTCACCATCTGCAGTGATTTTGGAGCCCCCCAAAATAAAGTCTGTCACTGTTTCCATTGTTTCCCCATCTATTTGCCATAAAGTGATGGGACCAGATGCCATGATCTTCATTTTCTGAAAGTTGAGCTTCAACTTTTTCACTCTCCTCTTTGACATTCATCAAGAGTCCCTTTAGTTCCTCTTTGCTTTCTGCCATAAGGGTGGTGTCATCTGCATATCTGAGGTTGTTGATATTTCTCCTGGCACTCTTGATTCCAGCTTGTGCTTCATCCAGCCCAGTGTTTCTCATGATATACTCTGCATATATGTTAAATAAGCAGGGTGACAACATAGTCTTGACATACTCCTCTCCTGATTTGGAACCAGTCTGTTGTTCCATGTCCATTTCTAAATGTTGCTTCTTGATCTGCATACACATTTCTCAGGAGGTAGGTCAGGTGGTCTAGTATTCCCATCACTTGAAGAATTTTCCATAGTTTGTTGTGATCCACACAGTTAAAGGCTTTGGCATAGTCAATAAAGTAGAAGTAGATGTTTTTCTGGAACTTTCTTGCTTTTTCAGTGATGATCCAATGAATATTGTCAGTGTATGTATATCTCCTCTCTTTCAGCTTCCCTCCCACTCCCCATCCCACCCCTTGTGTTAAAGTCTCATGGAAAGAAGGAACCAAACTTTTGGTGTCTGCTTTTTGAAAGTCTGACACATTGTAGCCATTTATTATATGTTTGTTGAGTGAATGACTACATCCATCTCCACTCCTCTCCCCCAGTAATATTAATGTACACACACACACACACACACACACACACACACACTCATGTGTGCTTATTGGTAGGGTTTCCTGTAGGTTTCTCCTTCTTGTTGCCATGCCCCCAGCTTGCAGCTCTCCAAAGGCTGCCCTTACTGCTCACCTGCCTTCTGAGATCCCTCCAACTTGCTTGCCTGCTCCCAAGTATCTCTCTCCTTCTAACTCATCTGATGTTTCCTGGTTCTTCTAAAAGTTAGACTGGCCACCTTGTCTCCCTCTTTAAAGACTATTTATTGTGTTTCCACTGCCACCAGAATAATGCTAAACTCATTAACCTTGTGTCACAGGTGCCCTCTGTTCAGCCTGATTAATCTAACCTCAATCTAATATTTAGGAACTTCCTTGGCAGCTCAGATGGTAAAGTGTCTGCCTACAATGCTGGAGCACAGGGTTTGATCCCTGGGTTGGGATGATCTCCTGGAAGAGGAAATGGCAACCCACTCTAGTATTCTTGCTTGGAAAATCTCATGGACAGAGGAGCCTGGTAGCCTACAGTCCATGGGGCCACAAACAGTTGGACATGCTTGAGCGACTTCACTTTCTTTCAATCTAGTATTCATTTATATTTTCTACTTTATTTACTCTCCTGATATTGACCACTTGTATTAAAATACAGTGTTTATTTTGTGAACACACCAGACTCTTCGCCTCTGTGATGCCACCAAAATGCTGGTTCCCCCAGATTTAGCCTCAGTCCTGTGGATGTTCTGGTGCAAGGAGCATGTCTGCTCTGGGGGGCTGCCCTGCATTCCACCTCCTGCAAGCAGACAGGAGGTCACCATCCAGAGTGCGATTGCACCTCTCACCCTCCATGCCTCGCAGCCTGCTTTGCAGTTTAATCATTTCCTCCTCGCTTGTCTTCCCTGCTATTCATAATGGCAGGGGTTGTGTTTTGTTCATTTCTTTGTGCTTGATGGCATTTAGCGCTAATCTTTCCAAACAGTGGATGGTCCACTAGCATTTGTCAAATTAAGTTGAAACATGGAACCATCAACATCCCTTTCTCTGCATCGCAGGCTGCCCTCCAGTCGATCCCTGGTCAGAAATGAGCAAATCGATGTGTGGAACCCAGGTCATTAGTGGCAGTGAGGGTTTCTCCCCTGCTTCACCTTGGTTCATAAAAAATGTGCCAAGGGCCAACGTGACAGCCGGAGCGTGTGGGAACACGAGGAACACAGCGGAGAGAGACTGAGCAACAGGCAGGTCTCGGGAGGGTCACAGGTGTCAGACAGGATGGATTTTGAGTCATGAGGACGCATCACTTTTACATGAATAGCTAAATGGAACAGCAGAATATATTGTTCTACTTGGTTAAATGTGATAAAAAGATTAGTGGACCTGGATGCACGATCATGGCCAAAACCACAAAGCAAAAAGTGGGTGCTCTTTTCTACCCTGTTGCTAGTATCGGTTTGTGGTCATTGCTTAGAATAGAAACATCTTGAAAAATGACCCAAGGGCCTGATGATGACCTTCTGAACTCTGCTTTAGCAAACTTTATTTTTTTTTAACGTTTAAAAATAATCCTACCGCTTCAGCTTCCGATGCGCTGACCTGGAGAGAAGCCAAAATACATCACAGGGTGCCTGGAGGAAATGAAATCCTTCCTTCATGCCTGGCGCACACCCAGAAGCCCCTGGGCACCAGGCACCCTTTATTTTTCCAGGGGATCTTCGTGACACAGGGATTGAACCCATGTCTCCTGTATTGGCAGGCAGATTCTTTACTGCTGAGCCTCCAGGAAAGCCCATACAGTGTTCCATGTCAGTTATATCTCAATAAAACTCAAAGAAAAAAAATCAACATTGTATACACTAAGGCTTATGTTAAAATATCCTTCTTTACACATGTATACATGCATATACACAAGTATATATATATTTGAACCTACTTGGAAAGTTAACTTTATAGTATGATATAATAAGCCTTGTGAATGATAATTTAACAATGAATCAAAGGTCATAGATCTGCATATATTTCCTCACTTGTGAAAAGAGTTTGATCCCTGAGTGAGGAAGATCCCCTGGAGAAGGACTTGGGAACCCACTGCAGTATTCTTGCCTGGAGAATCCCATGGACAGAGGAGCCTGGCGGGTTATGGTCCATAAGGTTGCAAAAAGTGGAACACAACTGAAGGGACTCAGCAAGCAAAGCAATACAGATGGTTTAGATTTCACTAAACTGAAAGAGTCTGTAAAGCTTAGTTTTTTTTGTCATTGTCATCTAAGAAGTTACACTGTGGGCATTTAAAAGGAACTTTTAATTGTGGGATATGTCTGAGATTATTTGGAGAAGGTTGTCAGTCATATATGTAATAACCCACCCTGCAGCATTCTTTAGTAAACTCCCTGAGATTAATTACTAAGCTACACTACTGGATATCCATTTAGCTGCCTTTGCCATTTGTGAGCACATTGGAGGATATAAGAAAAATGGAATTTAGGTCAATGGAATTTTTAGTGACTACATATAAAGCAGGCATGAACAACTTCAGTATAATCAGTAAGGGTTGGGGTGCAGGTGACGTAGAGAGTGTTTGAAATCATGAGAGTGCTAGGACTTCCCTGGTGGTCCAATGGTTAAGACTTCACCTCCCAATGCAGGGGTTACAGGTTCGGTCTCCGGTCGGGGAGCTGAGACCCACATGCCTTGTGGCAAAAAACCAAAACTTAAAACAGAAGCGGTATTGTAACACATTCAATAAGGACTTTAAAAATGGTCTACATCAAAAAAAATCTTTGGGAAAAAAAGAAGAAATACTGCTAGTGCTGACATGTCATTCTTAATTTCTCTTTTGTACATGTGTTCCCAGAAGGAAAAGGCAACAGAAAAGAGGCCCATTTAAAGACTTCTGGATCACACAGAAGAGGGTAAGTGTTCTCAGAATAGTTACTCACCAGCCCCCCCCAACTCTTTCGTGCATCCTAAGTGTCTTGTCAAGTCAGTCCATTTTGCAGCTTGCAAGCTGCTTCTTTATCCTCAATAACCTAACCACACAGTTGCCTGTTGTTCAAGTCTCAGCTATTTGATGAAGCAGTTCTTTTCTGATTTAGTCTCCTATGATTAATACCCTTGGACACTGTTTTACGTCCATATAAATAAAGGAGCAATTATACCTAAAATAATAGTCAATATTGCATGTTTAGCTGCTGCCATCGGAGGCCTGCAACAACAAAACTACCACAAAGCGGGTGACTAGAAACAAGAGAATCCTGTTCTGTCACAGTTCTGGAGGGCTGAAATCTAAAATCAAGGTCTCCGCAGGGTCGGATCCTTTTCGGCACGTGGCTCTGCTCCATGCTTCTCTCTCGGTTCTCGTGGTTATCAGTGATCTGTAGCTTGTCGACACATTGCTCAGACTTCTTCCTCTGTCTTCACATGGCGTTCTTCCGCATGCACACGTGAATGTCTGTGTCTCTTCTCCGTTTCTTTTAAGGGCACCAGTCATATTGAGCTAAGGGCCCATGGTTCTTCAGTACGACTTCAGCTTAACCTGTGACAACTGAAGCAACCCTATTTCCACATAAGGTCACATTAATGAAGGAAGTACATACATTTAGGGGAGATGCTATTGGACCCGATGTAGGGCATGATAATATTTCTGTGTCTTGAGGTTTTTGTGAGGGTTAAATTAAATTAAACTATTGCATAGCAAGCACATAAAAGGATGCAATATAGGATATTCATTACTGTGATGATGTTTGGATTAATTGATTAATTAATTGATGTCCAGATTATGAAGCTAGAGACCCTTCTGCTGGGCAGCAGGACTCGGGTTAACTGTGACATTATTCCTGTCTTTCTACCTGCTCCTGCCCCTTCATGTTTAATTGAAAGAGCAGGAAATTTACTTCTGGGTTTGCAGATAAGATGTATGCTTATTTTCATGCTCACTCATTGTCTCCACTGTAGGTCAAATATTCCCTCTAATGCACACTATTCTGTTTACAAAATCTTACACTAAAACATTTCCCCGAGTGTTATCTAAAATTACATCTATTTCTCTTCAATTAAATTATTTGCACTTGAATGCTACATGGCCAAAACGTCTAGTACTAAAAAGCTTCTGACAATCCAGTGTGTGCGCTTCAGACTTCTTAATAATCTCTCAGTTTAGCTTTCTTCTTCTATTAAGGAGTTACTCTTTGCAAAACATATTTTTGTCTTCCTCAGTAACTCATGGTTTGCTTCTGGGCACCAAGTGCAAAGGCTGGAGAAGTCTGGCTTTGTTCTGTCGCATACAATTTTTGGATCTCTTCTCTGTCCTTAGCTGTTGTCCACTCAAGCCAATGCAAAGGCACACATATTGCTCTGAATTCCAGGGGAGGAAAGGTGCTTTGCAACTTCCTGCCCTAGATACTCAATGCATCCAGGCTTTTGCAGGCTTTTTGATATTTTGAGTGGCAATTAGAAAGTTAGATAGTCAGCTGGTCTGTCAAAGTTAGAGTTCCTTGATTCTTTGGGGGCTCTTTTAAAAAGGACAAATTGAGTAGATAGCAATAGCACTTGAACTTTCCTTTTACTTTCTCCGTGCAAACACCAACACCACTCTAAATTTTCAAGCTACTCACTACTCACCAAAAGGCCTCTCTGTCCTCCTCCTCCCTTCATTTCTGTCCCCTGCTCGCTCTCCCCGCTCTCACTTATGCCTCTCTATCTTCTGTCACACACGCACATACATGTGGTCAAAGTGACTTGATTAGCTAGAGAAGATTAATGATTGTAAAAGATCGTCTTGAAAGTGAATGTCCTCTTGCTTTTGTAATTTTTAAGTTGTGTTCAGTTGCTTATTCCTAAGCCAGAACATGGTGTACTTTAAAAACATTTCTTTAGTAATTCATCTATTCAACAGAAATTAATGGTTATCCACTATGGGAAAATACTGTACTCAATCTTCCATATAAAAATGTGAATTATTGTTCTCTTTGAAATAGCGTAACATCAGGAGAGAGAATTTTACATCTAAAGAGGTAATGTATAAACCGCTATATCAAGTGATAATCAAGACTAATCTCTGTTGTATCTCAGAGTCGTGAGATCAAGAATGTGATTTTCTCATGAAAAGTCCATGCAATGAAGAGAATGTTTTATGAAATTAATTGTAGTAGAAATTTGACGTATATTATGGATGAATTGAGGAGAAATTTGTTTTGAGTGTCTTGATTAAGTGCTGAAATGCAGTGAATTATTAACATCCTCTGTGTTTCTCTTTCTAGGCAACCAACAACTACAGAAATCCTTTCCCTCCCAATCCACCGTCAGGTGGTGCAGGAGAGGACATTTATGTCAACCACCCGGTCTTCTGTCTTGGACCAAGGGCTAGAGTCTAAGCCCATCATAGGAGAATGTAAATGATAACTGTTATGTACATGGATCATCATACAATGTCTTCCCACTATTTGATGTCTACCTTGGATATTGATTGATCAAATTTATTTTATTTGACAAGAAAAATACTGCCTAACCATAGAGAGCATTCTTAACAGATATGTTTTAGAAAACCTGATTGTAATTAGCTTATACATAAAAGGAAACATTGAATCATGTAATGGGACAGTCCAGAGAAGATCAAGCTTCAGGGAAGGGTTATTTGCCAGGGCTTAAAGATTATGTCCAGAATTAAGAATGGACAAAAGACAGTTTCTGGATCCCCTTTCACAGCATTGGATCTACTTCCCTTGATGTTAGCCTCACTCTCCTTCAGGCTTTCTGCTTGTGTTTCCAAGATGACTGCCGACAACTCTCAGCAAGTCATAATCCTTGTTTCTGCCTGGTAGAGAGCAAGCACATTCGATGACTTGTTCATTGTTAAGCAGTTATCATGGCCAGAAAGGAAATCAACCCTGAATATCAATTGGAAGGACGGATGCTGAAACTGAAGCTCCAGTACTTTGGGCACCTGATGGGAAGAGCTGACTCACTGGAAAAGACCCTGATGCTCGGAAAGATTGAAGACAACAGGCAAGGGGGGCAACAGAGGTTAAGATGGTTAGATAGCATCACTGACCCAGTAGACATGAATTTGAGCAAACTCCAGGAGAAAGTTGAGGACAGAGGAGCCTAGTGTGCTGTAGTCCATGGGGTCACAAGGAGTTGGACATGACTTAGCGATGGAACAACAACAACAACATGGCCAGAAAGGGTGGATGGGCTAAGTCAGTTAAGGGCTCGCTAGAGCTGTGTAGGAGTGGGGCCCAAGTCATTACTGGGTAGGAGAGAGGAAGAGGCTGAGGAGGGTGTAAGAAGCAAGAAAAGGGATCAAAGAGTAGGAAGGTACAGAAAAACCTTTCTTTGCTTCAAAGTTTTGACCAGGTACACAGTTTGGCCTCATGATATGACAGAGCAATTAGACCATGCCTGTTGTTGTCCAAATTCTAGATGGAAGCAACATGAAAAGTGTTTGTGAAACTCAGTAGCGGTCACAGTCACCTTGAAACCACAGTGATTTGGTAATGACAAAACAGTGATCATTCCTGTCTCATGTCCACATTACTCATCTTTAAAAGATCCTCATTTCTAAAAGATTCATCTCAAAGATTCATTTAGGTTTCAAAGTTGGAAACTTGGCATGATAATCTGAAATGAACCCGAAGCAAATTCTCACATTGTCTAGATTCTTAAGCTGTAATTTACAGTTTTAGCAAGACAGTGGATATGTTGTGGTTTTATCTTTAAATACCATGCACACCAAATAGTGCAATTATTCTGTGAATTATGGAAACTGTGAGTGCCCCTAACTGTTTCAGAAGGGAAAGAATGAAAATGATCACTCCCAGTTGTACTATGTATGTGCAGTGAGAGTTAGCTGTCATTTTTATTTGTTTGCTTATAGATACTTATATCTGGATTCAAGAAGTGTTTCCACAGATATATTTGTAACAACGTGGGCAGGCAGTTTTACAAGAAAACCGTCTACTGTTTTGTTAACTAGATCAAATCTATGAAAGTGTCCCTGGCTGACTCTATCCGTTTGCGTGGTGAAGCAAACTTGGCATCCTTTAAAAGATAAATGACTCCTTCCTAAAAGTTAATCAAAATATTACTTTCTGGGAGATTCTGATAACCGATCCTCAGTGACTAAATGACATAGGTGGGAAGTAAAAAATTTCTACCATGGCAACATGATTTCAGGGAGGATTTTTGTGTCATCCACTTAATGTGTGGTTTATGGAAGCCACAATACTTGAAATTTGTCTCTTTTTCCATGGGTGTTTTGTACTTTTTAAAAAAAGTCTTTCAAAACACTTATGAGAATTATTTACTCTGTCCCTTTTTTTCTAAATTCTTCGTCTCCAGGGTTCAGAATTGTTAGGGATTTGGAACCTTCTGAAGTCCTGCTGAAATTTCTCCAGCCCCCTCTATAGATCCTGCACTCTATAGATCATCTGTTGTGCTATTGAAACTCTGTTCATTCATTTTCTTTGGACATCTTTACTTAAAGCACTTTCATTGTAGCCTCTTTAATATTATACCTAACTTTCTAGAATTGTCAACTGTACCTAATATATTAGGGTTGACAATTCTAGTTTTATATATATATACATATGTGTATATATATACATAAAACTCTGCCTACTGTATATGTATACAATATATGGTATCCATAGTAGGTATATGGTATATATAGTATGTGTGTATATATATGTACACACACTAGCACACACACATATATATTTCCCTAACCTATTGTACCTACTATTCCACTTGTTACTAAGGAAACAGATCCACAGCATGAAAGGTCAGAATTGAATTAAATTATGTGTTAAATCTTTTCTGCAAGGTGCTATTTAGGAAACAAATGGTTCCTAAGGTTTTTTTTTTTACATACATACTTTTTATTGGTACTACATTAAATAAAATCTATTTTCTTTGAATGCCATTCTTTTGGTATCTGCATTAAAGTAACCAATTACAGGGAGTTGCTGTGTGGTGACAAGGTAGGTAAGTTTGTTAAATGCCATCATAGAGTACACAGTTTTGTCAGGGAAAGAAGACATCTTATTAGCCTACAATGATTAGGTATTGATTATATTATCATCAGAGAGACCTTGAAACATTATTTAAAAGCCTTTATGCACCCTGGGAAAGTAGAATAGGAATTTCATTAAATTGAAATTATGCTTATAAATGGGAGGCAGGTGGATGAGGTTACAATTTTTAGCTAGTAAATATTCATACTTATAGAATGTTTAAGTAATTAAGTTTATTACAAAAATATACATTTAAAATATATTATCTATTTATACAAAATGAAATAAAAATGACTTAACTTTTATTGTAAATAACCAAATTATGTTTGTTTTTCTAAAACGGTATTAAATAAAAAGTCCAGCTGCATTGCAGTAATTTTCTAATTTGGTAGAGTCCACATTGAAATTAGAAGTTACTGTAATCAAAGCGCTTCTCCTTGATTTTTAATAATATGCTGTGTTTTGTACCACTTGTATGAATTTCAGCAAGACTGAAGATATTGTAGAACACAGATGCTTATAAAGTATGGGTGGAGGTGCTAAATTGTGAGTACAAAGTTAAGCTTTTTTCCACAATAGTGATAAGAAAATATCTTTGAAAAAATATAAAACAGTATAAACATGAATTACCATTGTTTTATTATCATAATTAGTTAAGCCATCGTTAGAATGTCTAGAAAGTATTGACCTTCACATTTAGGCTTTTTGCATAAATTAGTATACTTTGCCACTGGTCTGTCATTGGATTTTTCTAAGTCAAGTCTCTAAGCTCTTATACATTTGCTAGTCATCCAATAGGTGGAACTGTAGCTTCTAGAATTAACTGCAATGCTTTCTAAAATTATTTTTTACAAATCTTCAAGGTTGGTTTACGTATTTTACTGTCCCAGATTTAAAGCACTAAGAAAAGATCTGATTTGTGGGTATGGGTAATAAATGTCTTAAATAATCACCATTTATTATCTGTTTTCCCTGCTGGAATGATGTTTAGAACATTTTTTTTCTTTCCAGTTTTATGTGTAATTTTAGACTCGGGTTTTGTAGGGCATGCAAATGTTTGCCTTGATTTACTATAGTCTGTTGTTTGAATGAATAAAATGTAGAGGTCCACTATCATTATTTTCACTTATCAAAGGATATTAGGGGAAAATTCCTGTTAATCTTAACATGAAGATTAAATGCAGAAAAAAAAAATCAAATGAGTGACACTTTGTAGCTTCTATCTCAATGCCACATTTAGTGTGTTTTGTAAGTGCTTGTAGTTCAAAGAGTTGAAGTGTGCGGTACAAGGGTCATTTTGGCAAAAACCGAACAAACAAAAAAACAAACAAAAAACCTGTCCTGATTTTACCTCCCCTGAGACAAAAAAAGTCACTTCTGATTATTTATTTTTCTGCTGTTAAAGGAGTTTGTTTGGCTGCCCCAGCTGTTAGTTGCAGCATACGGGATCTTAGTTCCCTGACCAGGGATTGGACCCAGATGCCCTGCATTGGGAGCATGGAGTTGTAGCCACTGGACCACCAGGGAAGTCCCTCTGCTTTTCTGAATCATGTACATATATCACTACTAGATGTTTTTCCATTTTAGACATTCTTTATTGATGTTGATATTGTCTTTTCTGCAAACTCACCACATACACACACCTTTGTCATGTATCCATCCTTCCAAACTATTTACATTAAAGTTTTGATTATTTCAATATGTGTTGTTTATTTTTTAATGATCCTGCCAATGTTCTTCTTAGTTGAATACCATGATAAAAATGATTGTTCATTCTCTCCAGAGTTAATATCTTTTTTTCTGTCTAGCATTAATAGCTGTCTTTTTTCCTAGTTTACTGTTTTGGTATTTACCATAACTTTATCTCAGAGTCTTCACCCATGGTCTAAAGGCTCTCTCCAGATTCTCCAAGACACAGTGAATATTTAAACAATCTTGTCCTCCTAGACCAGAACCTTGGCCTGGGCTGATAAGCAGTGGTTATAAGCACAAATTATGACTGCATAACTGTCATCCCAATGTCTCTCTTCATCCAGAAAAATAGTGGAGAGAGGACCATACAAACCGGAATTGATTCTACAAAATTTCCCAGTTGGGCTGCTGTCCAAAAGTCTACAAGCAATAAATACTGGAGAGGGTGTGGAGAAACGGGAACCCTCTTACACTGTTGGTAGAAATGCAAACTAGTACAGCTACTATGGAGAACAGTGTGGAGATTCCTTNGATTCATGTTGATGTATGGCAAAACCAGTACAATATTGTAAACTAATTAGCCTCCAATTAAAATAAATAAATTTATATTAAAAAGCAAAGGATATAAGGTGGAAGATTACAGATTTTTAATCAGTGCCCAGACATGGCACGATAAGAAGCCTGTTATGTTTGTGTTTGTGTCTGTAAAAGTTGAGGGTATTGGTTTTAAGCATTAGAAGCAGATGCTGACTTTGTTATAGGGGGAAAAAACAACAACAACAACTACAAAACCAATTAATTTATTTGAGTGATATGAGTGACTCATAGCAGTTCCAGGATGTTGATGGAATAAGTTTGGAGAACAGAAAATAAGTGACAACTCCAGGGGTCCACAAGCAGGAAACCACTTTGAGCTTTGATACCTTTCTTTACTCTTCAAAATTTGATCTCAACTGATTCTGTATTTTTATGCAAATTCAGTCTTTAGATGATCTNTCATAGCAGTTCCAGGATGTTGATGGAATAAGTTTGGAGAACAGAAAATAAGTGACAACTCCAGGGGTCCACAAGCAGGAAACCACTTTGAGCTTTGATACCTTTCTTTACTCTTCAAAATTTGATCTCAACTGATTCTGTATTTTTATGCAAATTCAGTCTTTAGATGATCTTCTTCTTATTTAATCATTTATTCATAACAGCATTTATTCCAGATATTCAGAGATGCTTATAGTGAATAAGACTGTTATTCTTTAAGGACTTCCTTGGTAGCTCAGTTTGTACAGAATCCGCTTGCAATGCAGGAGACCCCAGTTCAATTCCTGGGTCTGGAAGATCTGCTGGAGAAGGGTTAGGCTACACACTCCAGTATTCTTGGGCTTCCCTAGTGGCTCAGCTGGTAAAGAATCTGCCTGCAATAAATCACAGCAGGATCCTCTATGATCCACCTGCCAGAATACTGGAAATAAAAGCAAAAATAAACAAATGGGATCTAATTAAAATTAAAAGCTTCTGCACAACAAAGGAAACTATAAACAAGGTGAAAAGACAGCCTTCAGAATGGGAGAAAATAATAGCAAATGAANGAGGGATTGGGGGTAGGAGGAGAAGGGGACGACCGAGGATGAGATGGCTGGATGGCATCACTGACTCGGTGGGCGTGAGCCTGAGTGAACTCCGGGAGTTGGTCATGGACAGGGAGGCCTGGCGTGCTTCAATTCATGGGGTCGCAGAGTCGGACATGACTGAGTGATTGAACTGAACTGAAGTTATTATAAATTCGGTTTATTGACAAAAATATCATTATATTGTTTTTCTGTGCACTGTCATTCTCAAAGCACTTTCTTACGTTATTCTGTTTAATTTTTAAACAACTCTAAGATGTAGGCAAGATAAATATTATTATCCCAATTGACAGTTGAGAGAAAAAAATCCAGAGACACTGTGCGCCCAATTGTGTTTTGTCAGTTGGTTTAACTGAGGAGAATCTCCTTTTTTAATGTGATTATGGGTTGTTGCTGCTGCTGCTAAGTCACTTCAGTCGTGTCTGACTCTGTGTGACCCCATAGATGGCAGCCCACCAGGCTCCCCCGTCCCTGGGATTCTCCAGGCAAGAACACTGGATTGGGTTGCCATTTCTTTCTCCAATGCATGAAAGTGAAAAGTGAAAGGGAAGTCACTGATTATGGGGTAGAATTGGCCAAAACAGAGCTTTCATGAGATGTGGGCCACTGCATATTGCTCTCTATAGGTCATTTTGGACAATGTTGATGAACAGTTGGAGAAGTTCTAGCAAGTTCTAGTTTGTCTTTGCCCCCCTCTAGTGTATGTCTTATTTTTCTTATCTTTTCAAAGAATCAAATTTTGTTCCATTGATTTTTTAATCTATTATTTTCAATTGCATTGATTTCTGCTCTGTTTTTAAAATTATTTTCTTTATTCTGCTTGCCTTAGGTTTATTTTGTTCTTTTTTCTCTGGTTACCTAAGGTGTAAGCTTAAGTTATTGATTTTTGATTCTTCTTCCTTTTCAGTCTTGGCATGTGTGTGTGTGTGTGTGTGTGTGTGTGTGTGTTAGTTGCTCAGTCACATCTGATTCTTTGGAACCCCATGGACCACAGCCCACCAGGCTCCCCTGTCTATGGGATTCTCCAGGCAAGAACACTGGAGTGACTTGCTATTCCATTCTCCATCAGTCTTGGCATGCTGCTGCTGCTGCTGCTGCTAAGTTGCTTCAGTCATGTCCGACTCTGTGCGACCCCATAGACGGCAGCCCACCAGGCTCCCCCGTCCCTGGGATTCTCCAGGCAAGAATACTGGAGTGGGTTGCCATTTCCTTCTCCAATGCATGAAAGTGAAAAGTGAAAGTGAAATCGCTCAGTCGTGTCTGACTCTTCGCGACCCCATCGACTGTAGCCCATCAGGCTCCTCTGCCCATGGGATTTTCCAGGCAAGAGTACTGAAGTGGGGTGCCACTGCCTTCTCCAGTCTTGGCATATATAATGCTATAAATTTCACTTCATCCCTGAAATTCTCTTTGTGTGTTAGTCACTCAGTCATGTGTCACCGTTTGAATTCCCATGAACTGTAGCTCACGAGGCTCCATGGAATTCTCCAGGCAAGAACACTGGAGTGGGCAACCATTTCCTTCTCCAGGGAATCTTATCGACCCAGGGGTCGAACCCAGGTCCTCTATATTGCAGGCAGATTCTTTACCAGCTGAGCCACTCTGGTAAGCTTTAATTTTATTTATATCAAATTAAAAATTTTGGATTTCTCTTGAGGCTTCTTGGGTTATTCAAAAATGTGTTTTTAAAATCTCTCTATTTTTGGATTTCTCTGCTATATTTCTCTTATGGAACTCTAATTTTATTGTAGCCTGAAAACATTATTTGTATGATTTTTCTTTTAGATTTATTAAGGTGTGTTTTATGGTCCAGAATATGGCCTACCATGGGGAATATTTCATGTGAGCTTGGGAAGAATGTACATTCTGCTGTTGAATGTAAAATCCTATAAGTGATCAGTAGATCAAACTGACTGATAGTGCTGTTCAGGTCACCATACTCTTTCTGATTTTCTCCCCATTTGATGGATCACATGCGGATAGAGGCAGGTTGCAGTCTCCAACCATAGCTATGGATTTGTCTATGTCACCTCACATAGAAGAATTTATAAACATCACACAGACATCTTATCAGCTTTTGCCTCATGGATTTTGATATTTTCTTATTAGGAATATATGCTTTTGGGACTGTCAAATTTTTTCTTTATTGGAGAATTGACAACCTTTTCACATATGATGTGCTTTTTATCCCTGATAACATTCCTTGTTCTGAAGTCTGCCTTGTCTTAAATCAAATAGTTGCTCTGGCTTTCCTTTGAATAGTGGTAGCATGTCCTGTCCACCTCCAGCTGTGATTGAACCATGGCAAACGCCCCCCCAGGAGCCCTCACAGTGGCCTGGATGCTATGTTCTGGTAGTATACTCACTCTCAGTCCACGTGTGTGTGTACACGACGGCCCCCTTGGCTGTGGCCATTCCTGCCCCTGCACGTCCTTTGGCCCAGAACCTGTTCCCCACAGCTGGCTGTGCCTTCGAGGTGAGACTTCAGGGCTCTGTGATTCTGACCGAGGGTTGGGAGCCCTTGGCATTGACGGGGGCTTGCTTGAAAGATGCCATGAACCAGCTCCCGTATTGACAAGTCTAGAATGAGGGCCTCCAGCAACTAGGGGGGTGATGCCCTGGTGTTTCTCATCCAAGGGCCCTCATTCTTACCCCACCTCTCACCCCACCCAGGAGACATGGGGATCCATCGGGGATGAATGTTCCTGGCACTGACTTAGGCCTTTTCTGGGTTCCTCTTTGCCCCCCGACCCTCTGCACAGCCCAGCTTGTTGTGAGCTTCTACCTGGACCTGCCTTTTACTCCCCACCAACACACAACCATGATCACAAAGTGTGCCCTCCTTTCCTTCCTGGGGGGCTTCACAAAGAAGAAAAAAGAGAAGAATGTGCTGAGTACTGCTAGGTGCCCCTCTCACAGTTCTGTTGTCTGCAGTCAGCTGTGGCTACACTGGATCCCTGCTGGTATGATGGTAAGTGGTGGGGAAGGGGGTTTCTACCACCGTATGATTAAGTCTCCATCTTTCAACCAGCCTGTGACTTTGTAAGGTTCACAGCTATCTCCCCCATGGACTCTCCTGCCCTCTACCCTTCCCTGGTCCTGGCTGCAGAGTTTCCAGTCTATTTCCATGATGGCCTGCCACCTGCTGACTGAGTTACTATGATTATGATCTTTATTTCTCTCCCTTAGGTGAGACAGGGAGACTGCAGGAGCTGGAAGTAGACTTGAGAATTGGGCTCTGATTGTGTCCTTTCCTCTGGAGTGTTGTTCAGTCGTTAAATCATGTCTGACTCTTTTCGACCCCCATGGACTGCAGCCTTCCAGGCCTCCCTGTCCTCGACTCTCTCCAGGAGTTTTCTCAAATTCATGTCCATTGAGGTGATAATATCTAACCATCTCATCCTGAGTTGCCCTCTTCTCCTCCTGCCTTCAGTCTTTCCCAGCATCAAGGTCTTTTCTAATGAATCAGCTCTTCGCATCAAGGGGTCAGAGTATTGGAGCTTCAGCTTTGGCATTTTTCCTTCCAGTGAATATTCCTTTGGAGTGAATAGGTCTTTGTTACAGAGAAGGTTCTCAGCTTATTTCACAGTTTGATCCCATTCTTTCCTGGCTAGATCTGCGAGGGGGTCTTGGATCCTCTTGATGAGAATTTGGTGGCTTTTGGGTCCCTCTCAGACTGTGGTCCCCATGAGTTTCTCACACTCATATTAGTCCACAGTTATATCCAGCAATCTGTCCAGTTGACTGTTTAGGTGTCCCTGTTAGTTTTCCGCCACAGCACTCTGTGTGAGGAGACACTGCTTGCTGTAGGTCTCTGAATGTGTCTCTCTGCAGATTTTGGGGTGGAGGTTTGCCTTGGAATTTCAGTTTTCTGATAGGTTCAAGAAAAGAGATTTTAGTTTGTTCAGCTTTTTCTTATTGTCGTCATGGCCATTGCCAAGTGCTTTCTATGTTGGCGTTAAAGCCAAAGTCCTTACCTGAGTGCTTTTGATACGTATGTTTCCTGCTATCTTGGTTTCTGACCTCTTTTTCCGTTCTGATCTTGTGATGCTTCAGTAGGGTGGTCTGACACTAGACTCCCACGCTTCTGACTCTCTCTGTTCCATACTGACTTCTGGCTTCCTTTCGTAAGCTACAGATCTAGCTGACAAAAATTTTTATGGTATATTAAAATTGAACTCAAATAAAGCATAGAATATACTCGGAAGTTTTGTGTGGCTCGTATGGTCATACTCAGTTTCCCTGACTATTCAGATCAACTTCAGGCCTCCTAAACTTTTAGTCCAAAAAGAATCAAAAAGGGGAGGGAGGTTCAAGAGGGAGGGGACGTATGTATATCTGTGGCTGATTCATGTTGATGTATGGCAGAAACCAATACAATATTGTAAAGCAATTATCCTCCAATTAAAGATAAAAAGAGAAGGTAGTAAAGAGACATTCTATCTCAAGCCACAAGAAGACAGTAACATGTCAAGTCTACCAGTCAGCAAAAACTAGGTCAGAGGCACTGTCAGTAACACTCACCCAGAGGACACAGTCTGTCTGAGGCACCAGACTTAATGATTTTTTTTTTTTTTTTGGATTCTACTAAAACGAATGAAATGTGAGTCGAGAAAGTGTTTCCCTGGTTGCACGTATTAAATATTAATTTATTTTAAAGATTATCACACAAAAGATAAACGAGAGTCAGAAGAATGCCTGGCTAAGAAAAAAGAAGGCAGTCACAGCATGATTGAGGTGTATCTATGAAGATTAGGTTTCCGTGGAAGAAACACACAATGGAAAGCAAGGCACACAAAACAGGATGGCAACCTGANCGTATTAAATATTAATTTATTTTAAAGATTATCACACAAAAGATAAACGAGAGTCAGAAGAATGCCTGGCTAAGAAAAAAGAAGGCAGTCACAGCATGATTGAGGTGTATCTATGAAGATTAGGTTTCCGTGGAAGAAACACACAATGGAAAGCAAGGCACACAAAACAGGATGGCAACCTGAGAAAGTCCATACATCCGGAGTTACACAGTCCTAGTTAGTTATATGCTTTTATAAATGGGTGAAAATGTCACTTTAACATGAACAATAGATCCAAGTCACAATTGCCTTATAGCTTCTTCACTCCATAGGGCCATAAACCAAAACACTGCAAAGATTTTCTTGATAGATCACTGAACAATTTCTTCTAAAATGTTACCCTCTTTCTCTTTACATGTTAATGGGGGTGATACTGAAGTTGAACATTTTTATTAAGTCAGACTGCAAAACAGACAACCCACTACTGCCCAAGTCCTGTTACCATCACTTCCTGATCAAATCACAACGTTAATAATGACCACCAGTGGTTACTGTAAGAATCACACGTCATTTAAGGAAGAGATGGTGTCTAGACAGGAAATAAAAAAGACAAAGATGATGTCTTTTACTCAAGAGTCATCAGCAATGACCTGAATTATTTGAGAGCTCACAGAGTTCTGACTCATTCAAAATAACGCTCCCACCTCTACCCATCACACATCGTAATATAAAGTCTCTCTGGGGCTACAGTGCCTCTTGGATAAATATACATCTTGGGTCTACGTTGAAGAGCTGGAAAGGACAAATGTAGCACAAAGGATGGAATTTCTACATTTTGTTCATGTATGTAGTGAGTAGGTTGTACTATAGACAATGTTGATTTTACCTGAGATATCAAATACCCCAAGTAAGTCTATGCTGTGCACAGTGTTAAAAGTAGCAGTGGGCAAAGCTTTCTTGTGTCATACCTAGTCCTGCCACTTCCTATTTCTAAATTTATGATGATTTATTTTAGTTACACTCCTTAGAATCCTCGGTGGTCCATGCAGTTTAAAATTTAGAATGTCATTCCCTGTCAGTATTCAGGAAGAGGGACCAATGGTGAGGAAAGGGGGGTGGTGGGGAGCTGAACAGAACATTCACAATAGCTCCTTTGTGGCATTGTGACTTTATATCCCTGACAGTGAGGTGGCTGTAGTCAGAGTGAGTGAAATGGATTATTTCTGGCTAGTGGACCTAATCGGCTTCCCTGATGGCTCAGAAGTAAAGAATTCACTTGGAATACAGGAGACACAGGAGACATGGGTTCGATCCCTGGGCCAGAAAGATCTCCTGGAGGAGGACTTGGTAACCCACTCCAGGATTCTTGCTGGGAAAATCCCATGGATGGAGGAGCCTGGCAGGCTACAGTCTATGGGATCATAGAGTCAGACATGACTGAAGCAACTGAGCCCAACAGCCCTAATATTTATCATTTTTGGATATCAAACTCTACTTCAGTTCAGTTCAGTTCAGTCACTCAGTCGTGTGTGACTCTTTGCAACCCCATGAATCGCAGCACACCAGACCTTCCTGCCCATCACCAACTCCTGGAGTTTACTCAGACTCACGTCCATCGAGTCAGTGATGCCATCCAGCCATCTCATCCTCTGTCATCCCCTTCTCCTCCCACCCCCAATCCCTCCTAGCATCAGAGTCTTTTCCATTGAGTCAACTCTTTGCATGAGGTGGCCAAAGTACTGGAGNAAGAGACAGGATAAGGAGGGGCAGGGTAGGAAAGGAGGGAAAGAGGGGGAGGGTGGGGGATGGGGAAATGCAGAGAAACAGTTTTGAGAAAGGGATTTGGGGAGCCTGATGAGGCTGGTCCTTCTTCCTTTCCCTGCACCCTTATTTCTAGTCTTCTCAGGGTTTGCGTGGAAGCCACACACTTTGCCATCAGAGCTCACATATGGCACTGATGTGTATCAAGAATATTTCAAAGGAGGCGAGAACAAGACCCAAGAGGTATGGGCTGCCCTGTACTCACGTTCTGTTGGTAGCAAGCATTCAGGAAGTACTTATCCTGACTGGCCTTCACGATTATACAAATCAGCAGCCTGATTTCCTAAAATACCTAGATATTAGGATAATTCATGTTTCCATGAATAAATACACTCTATTTAGTTCTTGCTCAAACATTGATTTTAAAAATTACCATATGGATATAAAAATTAGGTATCTTGGTCTAATATTTTTCTTGAGTACTTGGAAATAAAATAGCAGTTTTTCCATCTTGGGAGAATTACCAGATTTTTTTGGTATATTACAAAAATAGCATAATAATTGCTTTTGGGCTGTACCCTCTGACCTGCATTTATTCAGTGTCTTATGTCAGCTCTGAACTTATACAAGCTTTTGTAATTTTCATACACTTTCCCCAGTAAACATGATCCCCATGATTTTAATAGTGACAGAAAGGGAAAGAAAACTCCATCAAGTTCACATCAGATTGCTCTGAAAGCACATAGAAGTCATAGAAGAAGCTGTTTCATTCAGCATTTAGAAAGAATGAATGTTTGCACCACTATCACCCTCCTAAGCATTTTCAGCCTTCTACTGGCTGCACAGAATTGAAAACAATCATACATTTTTCATTGCTTTCCTCCAATTCATGACCTTGTCCAGACCTGCTTGGAGCAGGACATTTCAGCACAAGGACTGACCTCATACTTCAAGCTTCCTCTCCCATTTTGATTTCTATGATATTATGGAAGCTTCACTTTCTCTCTCTAAAGCCATGACTCTATAAAGGGACAAAAATATTCCTAACTAATTTGGTAACAGTAAATAAGAAATGCCCAGCTAATATTTAAAGATTAAGTTTAAGAAGCAGATTCTGCAAGTCTAAATCCAAGTCACAAAGGACTCTGTGTCATGAGAAGGTAGTAAAGAAAGCCACTGATGTCTAGCACAGTCATGACCGCACACATTTCACTTTGGATGTTTAGTCCTTTTCTACCAAATGCTCATTTTCAGTAATTTTCTTTATTTATTAGAGGATGAGCATAGTTCTGGAGGAAAGCTCTTTTCTAGTTGTCTGACACTGTGAAAGCCACTTAAAAATTCTGGCTATGGCTTCACAAGTAAATGTTGATTGCCAATGTCATTTTCAACATTAATATTCTATGATTCTGTCAAACCAGAGTCAACCTAATAAAAATTATATTATATCAGAGTTAGGAAAACACTGGAAATGCATAATAAATTCTCAGTAACCTTACATTTAATAAAGGCCTTCTTTTACTTTATTTTGAAAATAGCAAGCCAGTAAGTGAAGGAATAAGTGACATTTTAAAGGTTAGCCGAATATGATTGTCAAAATTCTGTTTAATTACATAGTTACAGCTCATCACACAATAACAAAAATGAAGGAAATCATATACTATTACAGTTTCAACAATATCAAATAACTCGTGAGTAAAAACCATCAATTTAGATGTTCAAAATCTTGATCATGCAAAGTTGTATTCTTGAACTGCTTTTTCTTTTTTACAGTGGGGTGGGGGAAATTTTAATACTGTGCAACTATAACATCTTCCTGGTAGTCATGTCTTTTGTAAATTTCTTAAAATTATGAGTAAGATGTTATTAAGTTTTCTCTACTAAGAATTGAGATATAGAAACTATGAATTCAGAAAATGATAATTCTTGAGCTATGCATTTCATGTATTTTACCAAGGGGAATAATCACACAGACAGATTTTTAAATAATTTAATTTCCTAATTTTATTATTGCCGCATTATAATAATATTTTCTGTTCTGCCAGAAATTCACATTTAGTTTCCAGGGACAGCTCTTTCTTTGCATTCTTTTTCCAAAGGTGGCCCAATGTTAAGTACAGATGTCCCCAAACTGTTATTTATCTGGGATAAATCGTGATTCAAGATAAAGGATGTCCAATCACATATTTTCCAATAGAAGCAAATTTGCAATGGATATTTTATTTCTTAACAAAGGCCTAGTGTCCAGTTATTTACCAAAATGCTCATAAACAGTAAATGGAATCAATGACAAATGACATATGTTCACAATGTACAGTATAAAACTTCACAAAGTATATATAAATTAATTTAAAAGAGTTTTACATAAAGCAAACATATAGCATACAATTTAATATAGTTTGAAGATTCATAGGGATGAGGAATTTACAAGATGGGATACTTCTGTGTAGACCTAAGAAAAAGATCATTGTAGTGGAATATAGAGTAGGTAAAAAGTCAAAAATGTGTGTGTTGACAGAGAGATAGGGCGTGTGTGGAGAGAGTGAGAGGTTCTCTGCAAGTCCCAGGAGGTCTCCTGTCGTCTGTAGTAAAGATGGTACCGGCTTTCATGCATTATTTATTCTCAACGGGTAGACTGATTCATTGCTATGATTTATGTACTGCCTGCTGTAACTAAAATAATTGTATCATAACTGGAAAGAAATTCTATTTCAGGTTGTCACAAAAAGTTGGAGCTCCATTTTGCCCTACTCTGCCCACTGATACAGCCATATATATTTTTGATAAAACAAAGCATTGTTCCTTGAATTATGCAATATATATGTAAATCTAAATTTTATTAATCAAATTATTTATCAACCTATATCAATGATACTAATTTCTAATTCGTATTTAATATTAAGATACCCCTGTCATTTTCACTTTTTCTGCCTTTTCAGCTTCTGTCAAATAGTTAACGATATTGAAACACCATAAAAACCCTCTCATAATTTTTTTTTGAGAGAACTGCTACAGTGACTTAAAAAAATTCTTTAAATCATCTCAGTTTTCTTTTTCTCCTGAATTTAGGTTTTAAATGGCAGAGTCCTGAAAATAAGCAACTCTTATGAGTCTTATGTGGATCATTTGAATGTTAAGATGGTAATCAAGTTCCAGCATGACACAACTACAGAGATAAATTGGAGACCTTGTGCCATTTGACTCACAATTCTGTGTCTACAAAAAGGGTTGAATTTATGTCCCTTAAAAAAATCCTAAAATCAGAGCACAGAGTGAAAAAGCTAACTGTGTCAGCTACTAAACCTACCAAAATAACTATTAGAGAATTTAAATCCAGTCATTTTTCTTCAAACCAGAATAGCAGGCAGAGAAAACAAAGCAAAATAAAAACTTATTAGGCAGAATTAGTAGAATAAAGTTGGTGTATTTTGATTACAAATGTATTTTTCCTCTCCTTTAAGTGTATACAAGATGTTAAAATCTTCAACGAGAAAAGTATATGAAAATCACAAGTAAAATGTGTTTTTAATATTATTTAATAATTTAACTTATTTACTTATCTAAAGTTAATTTAAATAATTGCCTACTGAAGTGTGTAAGGAAAAACTTGATATTTAAGGTATTTTAATGTAAAAAAATGCCATTCCCCAAATTTCAGTTGAAAATGGAAGCTTTTTGAGTTCCCAGGAAAAAAATATAGCCTGGATATTATTATCTAACAAAGATGTGACAACTGCAATAAATAATGAAACAAAAGTGCTACAGAGTGATAAAGATCCCCCAAACAATAATCATAAATATATATGATGAACTAGTAGGAATACAAAACATAGACATCTACTTAATTTTTTTTGTTCAGCTATCACGTTAGGATAAGTAAATCTGGATTTCCAACAAAGAACTCAGTGTATAATATAAAAGTAATAAAACTTATCCTAATCACTTATGACCTACAACCAGTCTAATGAATTGCCTCATCAAGCCTTTCTATTGAACTAATGGTGATGGGTTCAGGAAGAGTTAGAAACATCTGAAGAAAGGGGAGAGACACTTACACGTGCAAGGGCCTATTTACTTAGAGGCCGCGTGGCATTTCTCAGCTCCCACCATGTCTAACTGGGAGACGCCATGGAGCCAAGGAAACATTCCTGGATTAGAAGCCTGGAATGAGGCAGGACTGCTCCTGACCTTTTACATGAATTACAATACCAACAGATTTGGGTTTTCTCCTGAGCAGAGCATAAAGTGGAAATGTTCTTCTACGTGATTGCTTTCAGAGCTGGCTAGCATTCCATCTATCTAGAAAGGGTGTCCAACATCTAATGATACTTCCCCAGGAAGTATCCTGTGTCTCCACTAAGTTGTAATAGTTGTAGAAATGTACAACAAAGATTCACATTCTCAGGTAAGAAAGGGAGGGTTTGTGGTCATTTCAGAAAGCAAAAGTGGGTGACTTTTTCCAATACACTGATAGGGAACACACAAGTGAGGCTGTTAACCTTTTAATTAGCCCCCAAGCAGTGTCACGGCTAATTCACCTTTGTGTTGAAACTCAAATGAGGTTGACTGTACAGAGATGATCGTGTTACTGAAGAGACATTTAACCATGGGTGTTTTGTGATACACGTTCATTTGTGTGCAATAATTTTCACTAAACCGAAGGAAGCATACTTGATGCGTGTTGTCTTTCTCTGGTGGCTTCAAAACCTGATAAACTGATGTCTTCTTTTGATTGCATACTTAGTGTGAGGTGAAACTAGTAAAGGCCACATCTGTGACAGAGAACTGAGGTCAGAATGTGAAGACAGCAGAGTCCTGGGGTCATGCCGGACACTTCCCTGGAGTCTCTGTAATTTTGTCTGAACTGCTGCTCTCCTGGCTCGTCCCGCTGTCTTGTTCTGCCCGCCTCCAGGGGACACTGCACTCCACACATTACATAGGCTAGAAGGGCATTCCTGTGGCATATCGCCTACTATAATTATTAACACAAGGTCCAGTGGCAAACTTTTATCTATTTTGAGAAGGCCAAGGTCAGGGGATTGTAAAGTATATTAATAATTGGTAAAGTAATTTGAAATTGAAAGGTATTCAAGGTCATCACTGATTTGGAGAAAATGTCTAATTTTCACTTTGAGCAGTTTTCAGTATAATATTTGCTATAAGACATAAAGTGTTAGAAGCCTAAGTTCAGCCCCACTGAATGTAGACTGCATATTTATTGTGCTGTGTTGTAAAAATAAAATCTGGACTATAATCTTTTTTACAAGAATATAATTTTCTCAGCTTCTTTTCACTGTAGCATTAGTGGTCCATTTTAGTAAATGGCTAAAATAACCTAGGGAGTAGGGTACTCATGCTTTTTACTTATTTTCTGAGATTCTGGCCAAAGAATGAGGGGCAGACATCAATTTTTATGTTTTTAATATCTACTATAAAGATACCACATGCAATAAATTGGATTTGTAGAAACTACTAACAGTGCAAAGTTATTTACCCATCCACTGCTTCTAGGCTGGACAAAAAGGATAAGTGGTTAATCATTTTATAGGTGATAAATTATTTTCAAAACATAATTGCCCAGTGAAGACAGAGGAAAATTGTACAAGATACAAGGACTAGCACTTTTTCACTACTTGGTGAAAAAGGTGAGGTTTACTTTTAATAAATACATTTCACTTTATTTCACATGCTCTATCAAACAGCATCTTCCCTAACATATAAGTAAATAGGTATTTCTTTTTTCATTAAATGGTGGTAGTGGCCAAAACCTACTGAGTCATAAGTATGTATTGCATAAACAATTTAGTTCTGAGTGCCTAGTATCATTTGATGCATAAGTGAAAGAAATGTTTTCTTTTCCCTCCCACCAGGATGGGAAACCATTGGGTCACAGTTATTTTGTACTTTTCTGCATAAATATAACCTCATGGCTTGGTCGTGTGTACAGCAATTAATATTATTGGAAGAAAAAGCGGGGACATAAAAAAATTAATCCCTTCAGATAATCTTTCCATGAAATATGTGTGTCTTCCAGGCTTTCTCTGCGCTCAGAAGAGCCTTTGTGACTTGTGTTGGGTTCCTTGACCACAAGTTGCTTCCAACCTGATGTGGGAATTCTGACCATCTTCATCCACTTGTCTAAATCTGGATGGAAAGCCATCTGAGCTTCAGAAGGAGTCAAAAGATGTTTTTGGTTTGTAACTCACTACCTCACTATTAAAAAGTCACATGTATATTAAAGAAGATAGTTTCTGAAGGGAGAGAACTGCTTGCAAAATGTAGAGGCATCTTTAGTCAAAAACCTACAACCTCGAGTGAGCTGGATACATGCCTATGACCTCTCTTCTGACTGCTATGGTTCTGGCTTTACGAAGTTCCAGCAGACTGGTTCAGTAACTTTTCATCTTTGGTTTGTGTAGAACATTTATCTGCTTGTCACGTTGATTACAATGTGCATTGCCTTATGCCAAGTAGATTAGGTTAATATAAATTGTCCTATCTGCTCATTTAACAGTTTTGACTTAGCTACAATTTTAAGTATAGCTAGAGGAGTAGGCTAGAATGAGTCTCCAAAAATTTACCATGAAATCTTTTATAGCATTATTCTAATTGTGATAAGATTGACTTAACGACACAGGAAGTAAATTTCTCTCTCACTGACGCTTTTTATGACATGATTCTCTGAATGAACTGGCTCAAGGTTATACCTGATCTTTGGGACTCCCCCTCAGTTACACTCACTGGTAATGATCACAAGCAAAGGGTGTTCTGCAAACTATTTCATGCAGGTAGTGTGTCTCCCGCCAAACAGACACAAGAGCAGACTCGTCTAATCAGCAGAATCTCCCCCTTCTGCTCCCCTCCCCAGACCTGCTGTCTGTACTGCTGGCACATTAATAAAGCTGAGACGTAAATCAGGACCTCTCAGGGTCTCTCCCCGTAAGTCCCTTGTAGAAACTTGTGGTCTCTAGGCAACAGCTCGACCGAGTGAGCCGCAGGAGGCTTGCTGTGAAGGCGGCACCACTAGGAGCTGGGCTCAAATGGTCTCAGCCAGGAGTCGCTCTGATGTGTTTCTTTAAGGGCATTTCTAACGCAAATGCCACGTGCTCAAGTAATTCGGAGGTGTTCAACCCTGGAAGCTGGGACTTCAGGGAAGGCTGTATGAACATCAGCAACCAGTCTCCTGATCTTCTGCTGTGTCAGCAAAAGTCACAGCACAGAGCGTTTGAGTAATTTTCTTTTTATCCCTGAAAGCTTAGGATAATTATTTTTCACAGCCACATTAACTCTTATGATTAGCATCTTGATGGCATTTTCAAACTCATCTGAGAGATGTGGAGAGTCTAGGTAGTGGCTATAAGCGCGAAATTTTTCAAGGAGGGACTGGATACTGCTTTTATCTAGTAGTAACTGTCTATAATGAACTGTCAATCTGCATTCAAGATATGGTCATGGATGAAAGAAAAGTCTCATCACAGGTCAGCAAATCAGGTACCCTTTCAATAGACTAACTCTGAAAGCTTAAACAATTTTGATATTGAAAAAAAATCAGGTTTTCATCTTACAAGACCTAGGATCATGGTTCTTTTTTTTTTTTTTTTTGATCATGGTTCTTTAAATCCACCTTGGAGTGTTGGGCGCTGACCATTTTAGGCATGTGGCATCAGACAATTCAGGCAGAATGATTTTTTATTTTTACTTGAGTAAACTCCAAACTAGAAAAAAATATCTTTGTTGATCTGAATTAGCCAAACTTCCCTAGTTCACATGGGAATCAGCACTTCCTTTTAGGTTATAGGTCTCTTATAGGTCTGTCATTAGTCTCAGGGATGAAAAGACTTTTTGTTGTTGTTGGATACATTTTCTCTTATAATCCCAGCCAATCCATATCCAGTCAAAGGAGAGTAAAACCCAGCCAATTCTGGTTATGTAGTAACTACAAGCCCCTGATGGCTCTCTGAGAACAGCATCTCTTGATGCTTAAGAATGGTACCTACCATCCTTTCCATACTCTTCTTCTCTTGACTGCAAAATGTCTGAGTTCTTTTAAAGTATTTTTATCCCTTAATCAGATTGTCATTTAGAGTCCTTTTCCTCCAGGTTAAATGGAAGCTGATTGGGGATCACACCCTATCTTCCCATGTAGCTCAGAGGGGGCCCAAGGGAGAAACATCACCAACAACAAGGGGTACTTAAACAGAAAGACAGAGCCGTGACGTGACGAGCAGGACAGCCAGACTGGTTCCTTTGCTTCCAGAGTAGTTCCCCGTTCTCACACTGTCACCTCTGTTTGTCATAGGAGCAGACGTGAATACATAAATACTTTGCTAATAAGAAGTCTTTTTTTTTTTTTACAGGACTATTTTAAAAATAGTTATTCAACATAACAATCTTAATTTTAATGCACCAAATTACAGTTTTCGACAATTTAAGTGAGCATATCTTGTCACTCTCGGCACACATGGATATATACGTGTTAGATATAGATGGATACAGCAATATCCATATCTGTATTTGTCTACAGACACACACGCACACACACAGCACACACACAGAATAGAGCTACAAGGCCCTGGGTAATAGTGTTCTAAATTTCGGGTTCCCTTAATTGTCACTGGGCTTACTTATATGGAGAGTTGTGGTACCATTTGTAGAGCTTACTGAATTTGTCCCTGTTGAAACTCTCCGAGCCACACAGCTTGTGGCGGGTCACCTTTCTGCCCAAAGACAGACCTCTCATCAGGTGGGAGGACCGAGCCCAGAGTAACAATGCCAGGGGTAATGCCCTCACCCAGGTCCGGTCCAGTCCAGCTTGGCAACTTCTCACCCTGCCCAGGTTCCTGCTGCTGTCAGACCCAAAGAATTTTATTTAAATGACTGTTCAGACGATTTGAATTCTATTTTTGTAAAACATTGACTCCCCACCCCCCCACCCCCGCCCCAAGAAACTCAATAAATAAAGGACTTAGCCACAGAATCAAGGAAGCAGAACTCCAGTTTTGAACCTTCTACCGGAACTGGGGCCAGACCCGACCCAGGTCAATGTTCCCTGCAGTTGGTCCTCCGGTAGGCAGAGGGCGCGTGCCCTGCAGGCAGGCAGGCTGTCCGGACAGACGGTCTCTCTGGTCTCAGCCTCGCCCTGGGTGTCACTGGATGAGGCTGGAGCTGTAGCTGAAGCCGTAACTGCTGGAGCGCGATAGGGCTGGCTGCGTCTCCTCGCTCTGCTCCGAGGCATAGCTGGGGAAGGTCTGCGCACGTGACATCTTCGAGGGCCCAAACCCGTGACCTGGAGGGGGGACAGAAGGAGAGCTGTACCGGGGGGCTGGCTCGGTACCGGGGGTTGGCTCCCAGGGGCTCCGGGCGAGAGGGGCAGCAAGTGCCCAGCGGCTGGTTCCTGAGGGGGGTGGCTAGGATGTGGTCTTTAGGGCCCAGTTTTGGACCCGGGTGGTGTCAGAAATTCTGGATGCCGGAGAGCTAGGGAGAACTTTCCAGGGATCTCAGACTTCTACTATCCTTCAATCTCTGGAGCAAAAGCACAGAATCTCCCCCCACGACCAAAAGCTGCTTTTGGTGGAGAATCTGTAAACTCCGTCTTTTCTTCGATGGTCCCTTTTCAGCATACAGGAACGAATGACACACTCCTTAAAACCTTTTTGAGCAACCAACTTCATTTTATCCTAACCAGTGTCAATTATCAGGAAAAAAATACACAGGGGGATAGTGTTTCAGTACTCCGGGTTCGTGAGTAACGGCGCCCACTTCATGATGCAGTTATTAACCCAGATGACAAACCTCCATGGTTATTAGAGTGGTCTAAAAGCTAACTCTTACAGACAATTTATTTAAAAAATTCTATCTACGATTTTATAGCACAGATGTACCCCTGCGGTGAGAATTTTAATGCAAAATCCAAAGGTGATGACTGGAAAACTAATGGCGCCCCACTCCAGTACTCTTGCCTGGGAAATCCCATGGATGAAGGAGCCTGGTAGGCTGCAGTCCATGGGGTGGCTGAGTCGGATACGACTGAGCAACTTCACTTTCACTTTTCACTTTCATGCATTGTGGCAGTCCACTCCAGTGTTCTTGCCTGGAGAATCTCAGGGACGGGGGAGCCTGGTGGGCTGCCGTCTATGGGGTCGCACAGAATCGGACACGACTGAAGCGACTTAGCAGCAACAGCAGCAGTGGAATGCTAGCATCAGGAGAAAGGATGCGTTCTCGAGCCTCACGTGAACTTCCCAGGTATCTGTTCTAAATGAGTCAGGATTGTTCTTCCCACGTGAGGATGGGTATCTGATGGATGAGCTCAGTGCGGAGAGAAGATGGAATAGATGTGGTGTGCTGTGCTCTCGGAGCACCTGCGTCACACAAAGCAAGAAACGTACTGAGTCTGGTTTATACGTGTTCTGGTCTCTGTGGTGAGAAACCCAGGGAAGACTGTCTGTTAACACAGAAAGAGCAAACGCTGCTCCCTTTGCAAGCATACGCGCTTAAAATCAGTCTCATCATCTTCGGGTGTGTCTGACGACTCAGAACCCTATCCTTGCTGAGATCTGGGGAGGAAATGCAAATATATCGGGTAATAATAAAAAGCTAATTAAAGTGGCAGAATCTCCTAACATTAAGAAAATTCGTGAGAGCGGAGCCTTCCGTTCTAGATAAATACCCTTTTAGGGGCACTGTTAACCTGGTTCTCTGGGTGAGCCTCAGAGCAGGGCAGGGCAGAGAGGGCCCCACCGCCCCTGCCAGCCTGCTCGTCTCCCGGCGTCCAGATCTTCCCACTCCCTGTCCTCCCTCTCCGGGTCCAGAAACCCCATCTCCTGTCTCTGCTTCTTCAGGCCTGAGGGTGGTGGGCTGCCTTGCTCTGGCCTGTACTCACACATCCTCATCGGCTCAGCACCTGGATCCACAGCTCATCCAAACCTCAGCTGAGCGTGTCTTCTCTTTCCTGTCGGACCATGAAGATGCCGGGAAGAAAGGGAAGCCAGGTGTGTGGGGGGGGGGGTGGGGTGGGGGGAATGATGGAGCCACCAGAGGTGAGGTCAGGAGTGGGGTCTGGGGAGCTGGCCCCACGTGACTGGCTGTAACTGACTTTGAGAGACTACTGTCTGGGTTTGTCGGTTCCTTTCTCTGCACGGTCTGTATGACAGCAGTGGTATAATATGGCTTTTTGAGTCTGAAATCAGTGTGTGTCAATTAAATTCATAATGTGTCGTCCCCGGAGGCTCAGTGGTAAAGGGCCTGCCTGCCAGTGATCCTTGGGATGGGAAGATCCCCTGGAGAAGGAGTTGGCAGCCTACTCCAGTATTCTTGCCTAGAGAATCCCATGGACAGAGGAGCCTGGTGGGCTCCCATCCATAGGGCCGCAGAGTCAGGTATGACTTAGTGACTAGACAATAACAAGTCTGTCATCCTAGCAAGAAACAGATGCCATGAGGGCCCTCCTCCAGTAGGGCCACCACAGGGGCAGTCAGTGAAGACTTCCCTAAGGAGGTGGCCTTTTTACATGGTGCTTATATGACAGGGTTAGGATACACTGACCTGATACTGGAAACTTTACTTAAAATTGTACAGTTTCCTTCCTTATCTCACCATTGACTTGCTGGATGATAATTCATAGTTCTTATAGGAGGAGAGACTGGCATTCATGAGCAAAAACCAGTTGGAAGTCCTAATGTTAAGACCATGTTACTGGCCTTGGTTTTACCTTGTTACTTAAAAAAATTAGAAATATCTGAAAGAGAGCAATGTGAGAGCACACCTTTAGTTCATGTTACTTGTGGCCTGGAGGCTAAGGTTGGAGTTGTGAAGATAGAAGTGTCCTTGCCCACGCACACAGGTTTTGACCCTGGAATCTTGGTGTAAGATTTCAGTCATTTAAGTAACATTTGCCAAGCAGCTACTAAAACAGTTCAAGATTCCACAGGGAAGACAGAGTAGTGGAAACCACGGTTCCTGAGTTTCTGGGGCCCACAAGCTGCTTTGGGACACTCATTAGATAGGGACAGGCAGCAGCAGACATCCAGTGCAGGGTCTGTGCAGCCAGTGTGGTCTGGTAGCAAAGCAGGACGCCAGCGCGGCCCACGGGCTTGGTTCCAGGGCTGTACACGTCAGTCCAGCCATCACAGTGATCCCTGCTCCAGACTGTGCAGACTCGCCATCCCCTCAATGGAAACATACAGCCCTGAGTTCAAATCCAGCCCTACTATCCCTTTTTGAGCCTCATTTTCTTGCACAGACAGAACACACTTTCCTAAGGTTTTTTTTTTTGGGGGGGGGTCACACCGCATGGCATGTGCAATCTTAGTTCCCCAACCAGGAATCGAACCCCAACCCTTGCCCCCTGCAGTGGAAGCACAGAGTCTTAACCACTGGACCACTGGGGAAGTCCCTTTCCTAAGGCATTTTGAGGGTTAAACAAAACAACAGGGGCTTCCCAGGTAGCACAATCGGAAAAGAATCTGCCTGCAGTGCAGGAGACCCAGGTTAGATCCCTGGGTCGGGATGATCCCCTGGAGGAGGAAATGGCAATCCACTCTAGTATTCTTGCCTGGAAAATTCCATGGACAGAGGAGCCTGGCAGGAGTCATGGGATCACAAAGAGTTGGACATGACTGAACACACACACATACTTTCAAACAAAACAACATATAGGAAGACACCTGGGGTGGTAGGTGGCTAATAAATGTTAGTTTCCCCCCTTCTTTCTACACTGAACGTGTCCACACTCTTGTCTGACTTCCTATTCAGTGTCTATACTTTCTCCACCATTGCAGTGTGCCTTCCTCATTATGACAGGCTTCGAATATTGTTCTCATTCAGTCATCTTGAAGATTTCATCATCTCCTCTACAAACAGTTTCTAGTCTAATTGGAAATGAAATGATGAATTTTTCTTACCTCAGTCATGTCTTTACAGACAGTTGATAACTGATGCTACTTAATACTTATCACAAAAATAATATACCTCAATCCAAGCTGAACTTATGCTTAATAAATGGTGTTTGATTTTGGAAACAATGAGAAGAAAAGAGAGAAATAATCATTTTCTCAACATTCATTTGAATTCTGCCCCTAGGCACTGTTGATGAAAACAAAACAAAAAACAGAAATCAACTTTGTGGCTTAAAAACTTGCTGGAATAGACCTGTTTACTCCATTCAACAGAAACTCTATTTCAGTTCTTCCTAAACCTCTCCCCCGGTGCCTTGCACTCAGTCGTGTCTGACTCTGTGCGGCCCCACGGACTGCAGCCCGCCAGCCTCCAGGTAAGAACCCTGGAGTGGGTTGCCGTACCCTCCTCCAGGGGGTCAGGGACTATTCTTGACTTTTTCTCTGGGAGGTATTTGTACTTGCTAAAGAAATTCTTGCTTTAAGATTACATAAAATGATTAAATATAACATGTAATTTTTCATCTTCAATTATCAAAAAAGGAAAATTTTAAAGGTTCATGCCACTATGTTTCCAATATAAACTGTCAATTTGCATCACACTAATTTACATTCCCACCCAGAGGGTATTAAAATACTTTTTATCCTAATGTTAGATAGACCTGGATTACTAGATTAAAAAATTCTGCCAACTTGCAGGATAAAAAATTGCATTCTTTTTGCTACAATTAAGTGTTTAAATTTTGTAGTCAAGTGTTTGTGGTTTCTGGTTTTGTGTCTTGAAATAAGTCTTTCTTTATCACATTATTAAAATATTTTCTTACAAGTTGTTTTCACATTTTCATAAATTTCCTCTACTATTTTCAGCTTTTTAGTTCATTGTGAATCTCTCTCGGTGCATGCCCTGAGGATCCTGTGTTGTGCGATGGTTGATCGTGTTAGCTCTGACGGAGAAGGACACGGGTTTGAGTTCTCGCTCTGTCCCTTGACTTTTCTGTTCCTCAAGTGTATGGTGGCAGCTTTAATAGTTTCTGTCAATAGGATCATGTTAATTCATGATAGCCCAGTCTCAGAGTGTATTACATTTGTGTGAGTATAACACAGGATTAACACTGAGAGCAGAGTATACTGTGGTACACACACACGCAGCCCACCAGTTCAGTCTTCACAGCCAGCTACTGAGGAGAAGCAAAGCGTTTGCAGTAACACCTGCCACTGATCCTTTGTTATGAGGTTCATGAGTCTCAGTGTGAGTATTTTTCCAGAGGCTTTATGAGATTTTTTTTTCAATCAAGGAACAAAGGTGTCTCATTTCTGGGAAATACTTCTGAATTATTATTATAATTTTTGTTGGTTATTTCCCTCCCACCATTTTCCTCTGCTCTCTCTCTCACCTTTGTTCTTTTTCTAACCTTCTATTATTTATATGTTCTAGTGCTGTTCTAACAATTTTCCAGTCTTTTCCATCTTCGCTCTCTTTTTTGCTGCTTTGTTTTGTGGATTTGAGGTTTACTTTACCTTTCAAGCTTACTAAATTATAAAAAAGATTCTGCTGCTCTAATTTTAATTTGAAAAACCTTTATTTTCCCTTTGTCCTTCCCTGTCTTGTTCTCCTTTCTTTAATATACATTCATATTTTTTGTTATTCATAATGGCACTTTCACCCCCAAAACAATGGACCTTTTTGGCTTATTTCATAAGTAGATATTTAAATATTCTTTTTTTTTTTTTTTTTTTAGGTTCTCAGCCTTTTAATGCATTTAGCATCGGAGGGACGTAGACTTCTCTGAAGATTTTGGGAACCAAAACACCTGGATTCTAGAGGCTCGTGCTAATGGTTATCTCACAGACACTCCCTCTCCCTCTCTCTGAGAAGCGGCACATCACTGTTCATTTCCTGACAGAGAGCTCCCGGGACTTGGATGTTTACGACGGATGCCCTTTATTTTTGGAATGCCTTCCTTTCTGCACTGGCAGAATCCAAATCTCTGGGCCTTCCACAACTCATCTCTTTAAAGATTAGGAAATTTTGAATGGAAAAATGCATATTATTTAATTCTATGTAGTACCCTCCTTAGTTATGAGAAACTGATGAGTTAGCAGCCACATTCTCATGCTGGGGAAAAAAAAATCAAACACAATATCCTTCTAATACTTTAATTTGCTTTAAAGATGGTTTAATTTGATTCATACAGAATTATGGTTTTTTTAATACCCATTTCATAAATGTTCTAGACCAAAAATAGTCTGTTAATTTGGTTGATGTACCATTTATTTATTCCTGTGGCATACATTTCATTTCTCTTGTATTCTAATTACCTACTGGGATCTAATTTTATACAGCTGTGATATTAATTTTCTACAACTAAAATTTAGTTGAACTCTGTCAGCGGACTGCATTTGAGTAGCTGTGGAATTTGTAAGCAATCTGTGGCAGCTAATAAAATGGTAAATATTAATATGGGATAATCAAAGTTGAAACAGTAGAGAATATGTGAAAAAAATTTATTAATGGTGTGTAAAAAGAAGAATGGGACAGTGTTATAAAAATAAAAGTAGATATATTTAGTTTTTGAGCTATAAATTTTTCATTGCTATTTTCAAGAGTTTAAGTATAAATTTTTTAATATAATGCTAATATAAATTTGTATAGTTGCTGATTTGTGTCCAACTCTTTTATGACCCCATATGAACTGTAGCCTGCCAGGCTCCTCTGTCCATGGGATTTCCCAGGCAAGAATATTAGAGTGAGATGCCATTTCCTTCTCTATTAATATAAATGAGTTACATATTGATACACCTTTGTTTCCATTTTGAACATATTTATAGAAAGTTTTAGCGATCAAAGAACTATTAAAGATCATGATGTAGGGTGTGCCCAGTTCAAGCTGAGATCTGCAGAACTAGTATCTGAAGCATTTTAACAAATTTACTATCTAGTCACATTAATTGCCTGCAAAGTAATTACAAGAATACATATCAGCTGATCATCCTTAAGATGTCATCTTAAGGAGAAGATGGAGAAATTCATTTGCTGTAATTCTTCTCTAAAGATTTTAAACAAATGCATAGAAACACTTTTCCAAGAGAGTGGGGCTTTCCTATATAGTATAAGAGATTTATTATGGGAGTTATAAATTATAGATTTGATTTACAGCAGAAATATTATAGAAAAAGTTGAATGTCACATACGTTTCCACAGGAGGAAGTTTGCAAAAAGAAAAAAAGACTAAATTGAGGGAGATAAGTTGATTGAAAATTACTGCCGGGTTTTCATCTATCATGGTGCAGTTTTATTCTGCAGTGGATACAACACTGAGCTTGCATTTAGTCTGAGGACTCTTGAGATGAGTTTAAGAGTGTGTGTCCAGAAACCTGCTTAGCACTCAACACATCTGATTTCTCATCTCATCCTATGAAGAAATTTGCCTTGAACTTCTCCTTCTAGTAAGGATTAGGTTGATTTTTCAGAGATCTGGGAAACATCCTGATAACCACAAACAAAATTATGTCTTAGGTTTTCTAAAAATACTTATTTGACAGCGTTGGGTCTTAGTTGTGGGCCCTTAGTTCCCTGATTAGGGATCGAAACCACAGCCCCTCTATTGGAAGGCAGATTCTTAGTCACCAGACTATCAGGGATGTCTCTGTCTTCTTAGATTTGTAAACATTTTGTTTGTCTGCATAAGACCACAGTACCCAAATGGTCATGGCTTTCAGACTCTGTATCTCATCATTAGGAATCAGGCCCTCGTGATGCTCATGATGAAAGATAAAGCTCTAGATGGTGAGTTGTACCAGGTGAGATGGAAGCATGGAGAGGGCACACCCTGTGGAGTCTGTTACATCTTATAGTGCCGACTGGCTATTTTTTTCTAATGGATGAGGAAGAGTTTTGAATGATTTAAAGATGAGTGATTGGATCAGAGTTGCTGGCTTACTCAATGAGACTAGAGGAGCTGTTGGCAATCCTTTCCCACCATCACACAACTGAGAGATAAAATTCAGCCCCAGAGAGAACAATTTCTCAGAGAAGGTGTTTCGGAGGTATAAAGAAAGAAGCCTCTGATTTTATGTACATTTCCTTAGGTTTACTTATCATTCTTCCTTATTATCTCCAGCTAATCAGCATTCCTCCAAGTCCAATAAGAGATGAAAACTGCTGGTATCAACTTGCACAAGAATGAGGCCAAAATGGGTGGGTATAGTGAGAAGTGAGGATGTTTATTCTTGCTGAGAAAGACCTACGAGTACCTCTCAGTATAATTATATTTGATATTTCAAGTTTCCTCATGTAGTCAATAAACTGCAAAAATTTCAGAACCTGGAAATCTGAAGCCTAGAGTTTCTGGTTAGTAGTGCTTCCTGGTAGGTCGATATTGCAGTGATTTCTCTAGTTGTTTTGAAAATAGCCAGATAAATAAAGAATAGGAGATCTGTGATCCATGAAAATGGAGTTAGGGAGTACAGAGCAAAGGAGGTGATGTGGACATTTCTTTCATAAAAAAGTACTGCAAAAATTCCAAAGTACTTTTCTAGGCAGGCTGAAAAATTGTTGGTGTGCATTTTACCATCAGTGTACCCAGCAGACAGCAATGAAAGCCATCTTAATCCCCAGTTAGTTTTTAATTAAAAAAAATTAATTTTATTGTGTTTTTTGGCTGTGTTGAGTCTTTGTTGCTGTGCAGGTTTTCTCTCTTTAGGGTGAGCGGGGCTACTCCCTCGTCGCGGTACACAGGCCCCTCCTGTGATACTGTTTGCAGCACACCGGCCCCGGGGCGTACGGTCTTCAGTAGCTGTGGCACCGAGGCTTGGTTGCTGTGGCACATGGGTTCAGTTGCCGCAGAACGTGGGATCTTCCCGGACTAAGGAGCAAACCCACGTCCCCTGCACTGGCAGGTGAATTCCCAACCACTGGACCACCAGGGAAGCCCTTTTAATTTTTAATTAGTTATCTTTAGTTATTAGTTAGCTCTGTGAGAGACTGAAATGTATTTTCGTCTTTTTTTTTTTTTTTTTTAACAGTAGTACTCATGTCAAAAGGCTGAACGATGTTTGTGGAATTATTGCCATTGTATAATGTCATGTTGCCTGTAGTCATGTCACTGAAAACAGGCCAGGACAGGGAAGGGTTGGGAGCACAGCCTCTGAGGCTGGTACTGGCCTCACCGGGTGACCTCGGGTCGGATACGATTGGGCATTAAGTAGCCGAGTGCTCGGGTCATGATATTACTGCTCATTAATACGGAGCATTAACTGTGTCCCAGGAAGCGGCAGAGGTTTCACTTGCATTGATTGACTTAATCCACTTGGTAGCCCTGCAGGACTGGCCCTCTTGCCCTCTCTCCTGGGCACACAGACACCAAGGTCGGAGTCCAGGCTGCTGGCTCTAAACTCTTCCGTGACCCCAGAAGGTTGTCTACCCTACAGTTAGCACAACAACCAGAGAAAGGGGCATGATTTTGAAAACAAAAACATACTTTAGAGGCAAGGGAGGAAGCAGGCCTCATGCCTTTTTTTTTTTTTTTCTTTTAATTCCCCTCAGTTATATTCATTTTCTAAAGAGCACAGGATAATCTGTTACTTGTATTTCATGTTTCTTGATAATAAGAATATGGAGATTCACTGTTTTTTTCCTCTATATTTCTTTATGTTTTACTTCAATTTTATAATTGTGAAACTCAGAAATGTTAGTTTTTATCTTTTTTTTTTTAATATTTAACAATCACTTACTAAAATAGCCTCAGTGGTAGAGAATCTGCCTGCCATGCAATCGAGATGCAGGTTGGATCCCGGGGTCGGGAATATCCCCTGGAGAAGGAAATGGTAACCCACTCCAGTGCTCTTGCCTGGAAAATCCCATGGACAGAGGAGCCTGACAGGCTATAGTCCATGGGGTTGCAAAGAGCTGGAAATGACTAAAGTGACTCAGTAGCAGTAGCAGCTTCTAGGAATAGGATGGTAAATCTTATAAAATTATCAGTAACCCTTTTGGATTCATCTTGGATTATGTCCAAAATGGTGAATTGGCCATTGTTCCAATTCACTCATTTTCACTACTGCTGTGGAACATAATATTTTAATGAAAACCATTTATGTTTACATAATCAATAACATTCAGTTCAGTTCATTTCAGTCAGTTCAGTTGCTCAGTTGTGTCCAACTCTTTGTGACCCCATGAGTCCCAGCACACCAGGCCCCCCTGTCCATCACCAACTCCCGGAGTTCACTCAGACTCAACGCCCATCGAGTCAGTGATACCATCCAGCCATCTCATCCTTGGTTGTCCCCTTCTCTTCCTGCCCCCAATCCCTCCCAGCATCAAAGTCTTTTCCAATGAGTCAACTATTTGCATGAGGTGGCCAAAGTACTGGAGTTTCAGCTTCAGCATCATTCCTTCCAAAGAAATCCCAGGGCCGATCTCCTTCAGAATGGACTGGTTGGATCTCCTTGCAGTCCAAGGGACTCTCAAGAGTCTTCTCCAACACTACAGTTCAAAAGCATCAAATCTTAACTTAGTATAAATTGATAAATCATGTAAAAATTAAAATTTGTAATTAAGTCAGAGACAGAACAGCTTTATGGTTGCTCAAGTCTTCATGCCTCTATACAAGCCTATTCTAATTCTTACCAACTTCAAAAAACTTCTAGTTCTGGGAAATTTGGCCAGCTCTTTAAGGAAACATACTAATTTATATTATTTCCTACGTGATATATAAAAATAAATTGCAAGGACCTTGAAAAGAAGTGAAAAAATAAGCATTAAAAATCATTGGAAAGAAATTTAGGAAAATAGTTCAAACTGGGAGATTTTTCTAAGTACAAAAGCAATTGAAGTCAAAATACAGGATCATTTGTTACTGTTTGACACCAAGTCTAAAAGGATGAAATTTTGAGTTTAACCCCCCTGAAGCTGGACAGCATTCAGTTCTTTGAAGCCTCAATTTTAATGACTTTCCCAGGAAAGCATTCATTAGCTATCATTTATGTGTCAGAAAACATTTCAGCTGGGTTGATTCACTGAGGGGTCCTGACAGTGGTGGTGAGGGGCCTTGAAGTGGTCATAAAACTATTTTTGTTAAAAAATATACAGGAAGTTACTTTTTTACCTAAGACAAGGCTGCTCAATGTGAGTCCATTGTCTACTTTCTTTGCTTTGGATGGATATGTAAGTATAAATATATATGGGCTTCCCTAGTTTTGGTAGTGGCAAAGAATCCGCCTGCCAGTGCAGAAGATGCAAGAGACATGGGTTCAACCCCTGGGTCGGAAAGATCCCCTGAAGGAGGGTATGGCAACCCACTTCAGTGTTCTTGCCTGGGAAATCCCATGGATAGAGGAGCCTGGTGGGTTACAGTCCATGGGGCCACAAAGAATCGGACAAGACTGAGAACTGAGCGCATACCCACATAAATATATATTCATGTATATATATATATTTATTTCAGGCTGGTAATACTGTCATCTGACGATTGCGACTTTGGGTCTTAAGTCATGTGTATTTTTAAAACAGCATTTTTTTTTTTGATAGACAACTCATTCGAAACATGAATCCAATGAAATGATAATGAAAGAATCAGTGAAGATGCGTGTAGCAACTAAGACAAAGAACAGGTATCTCGCGGGAGCTGGAAACATGGAATCATAGACAAGGGACCAGGAGGACTCTGAACAAAGAGAAAGGAGAGCATTTCCGCTTGACTCTGTGAATTCCGTGCAGTATTGTATGAATTCGGCCACAGCAAATAGGCCCTTCTGTTTCCTTCCATCAGGAGGAGATTAGAAATTGTCATTCTTAGAAAGAAAATGACGCCGAGAAGTTTAGCTGCGTAAGAAACATATTCCTCTCAGCCTGGGAGACGGGAGCTGGGACCCTGAGAACTGCTGCTTTGGGCAGACCAGCAGCCTCTCCTTGGTTTATGCCTTGAGCAGAGTTACCGGACAGCAGTGAAAATGGTTTCAGCAGGCTTAGAACACGATTGAGATGGCAGAGTACTACACCTNCCACAAAGAATCGGACAAGACTGAGAACTGAGCGCATACCCACATAAATATATATTCATGTATATATATATATTTATTTCAGGCTGGTAATACTGTCATCTGACGATTGCGACTTTGGGTCTTAAGTCATGTGTATTTTTAAAACAGCATTTTTTTTTTTGATAGACAACTCATTCGAAACATGAATCCAATGAAATGATAATGAAAGAATCAGTGAAGATGCGTGTAGCAACTAAGACAAAGAACAGGTATCTCGCGGGAGCTGGAAACATGGAATCATAGACAAGGGACCAGGAGGACTCTGAACAAAGAGAAAGGAGAGCATTTCCGCTTGACTCTGTGAATTCCGTGCAGTATTGTATGAATTCGGCCACAGCAAATAGGCCCTTCTGTTTCCTTCCATCAGGAGGAGATTAGAAATTGTCATTCTTAGAAAGAAAATGACGCCGAGAAGTTTAGCTGCGTAAGAAACATATTCCTCTCAGCCTGGGAGACGGGAGCTGGGACCCTGAGAACTGCTGCTTTGGGCAGACCAGCAGCCTCTCCTTGGTTTATGCCTTGAGCAGAGTTACCGGACAGCAGTGAAAATGGTTTCAGCAGGCTTAGAACACGATTGAGATGGCAGAGTACTACACCTTTTAGAAACTGAGGAGAAACTGGATGGGGCACACAGGAACGTTAAATAATTCGGGGTGTGATAGACTTGAGTCTATCCTGGCTGTAACTGAAGCCTGAGGTTCCTCTCTGTCTGTGGGATGAGAAGGGGCCTAGAAACCCCCAGAGCCTTGAAGCAGAAGTGAGACAGTAACTAAACCAGCACAGGGGGCGGATCCCCACATGTTGCGCTAATGCCTTCATTTCTGCTTCCCTTTTATTTGAAATGTGTTTCTAGATATTGTCGAATTGACTAAACCAGGCTCTGATACATTGAAGAGATAATTTTTTTTTTCCTAAAAATGGAGGGGGGAAAGGTGAGTTGCTGGGGGTTCTTGTTTGGAGGAGCCCGACAGCTGGAGGTCTGATGGCTGCAAATTCTGTTACCTACGGACAAAGAAGGAGAGGCTTTAAAAATGAAGCAAATGTTCGTGCCTCTTCATCTTCGCATTGGCCACTGAAAAAGGAGAGCGTGGCCAGGAGACAAAAGCTTGTCTGCTATTGAGAAGGGGTGTTTCAACACTGAACCTAGCATTCTTGCTCGATTTCCTGTCCTCCTGGACTTGCTGTTTTGGTGAGCAGCACCCATCAACCTGACAGCCCGGGTCAGCGAGCTGTGGCCGGTCTGGTCTGAGGGCTCTGCCACCATCAGCCTCTGAGTCCTACGGTTTTTTCCTCCCCGAAGCCTCGTGAATCCACGTGCTTTCTTCATGCTCACTCCCTTCACCCTAAATTTCCCACCTGGTTTATGGCTGCAGCTGCCCAGCTGGTCTTCCTGACAGCAGTGTCTCCCTTCTCGGATCTGTTCTCTGTGGGGGTGACTGTGAGCATCGGGGCGCCCCTCCCCTCCACACCTGTCCAGGATAAAGGCAGACTCCCCTGCACAGCACCTACGTACGCAGGGTCCTCAGTGCTGGTGACACGGGTGTGATTAGAGGGCTCTTTACTCACCCCACACGTGCAAAATCCATCAGTTCCACCTTTTTCCAGTAAAACTCCTTGTAAAAAAGCATTGTTTCATTTATAAATAAGCTCTAGACTTCCTCTAGGGCTTCCTTTTTGGGAAGGGGGATGTATTTCACTTTCATTGATTTACTTAAATTAATTTTTACAGGCGTGAAGCTGGGATGAGGCTGGGAGAGCAGGCGTGGAGGTGGAGATTGGGAAAAGTTGAAGCTGGAGAAGTGAGTGTGGCTCAAATTGCATGAATATATGTGGAACCCAGGGCTTTCTTTTAGCCAGACTGTTAACCCTCAGACTCTCTCATATATAACCTATGTTTATAAACATGTCGGAACCTCCCCTGATGACGCTCTGATTTCAGCCATGCTCCACCTCACCTTGGCTTCCCCAGTCCCTTTCGAAAGGACACGCAGTTCCCCAGGAAGGCAGTTCCCTGCCCTGAGGCCTGGGCTCCTGCCCCGTGGCCTGGGCTCCTGCCCCCGTGGCAGCATGCCCCCTCGCCCTCCTTTGCACTCACTCTTTCAAACTGGTTCCTGTTTTTCTTAAAGAATTCACATAGGAAGCCTCAGAGAGTTCTGCACACTGTCTCGCCTGGCCTGATCCTGAGCCACTGCATGGCACTCTTACCCTCTCCTGTGTACCCAGCTCACCTCTTAACTCTTTGCCTTCGTGTCTCCTCTGTGAGCTTATCCTGAACGTGAAGAAAGAAGGTCTATTTACCTTTGTGTCTGTGGAGCCTTGTGAAAGGCCAGGCTCACAGAGGGCACTCAGTAAATGTTAATGCATAAAACTGTGAGAAATGCATGCAGCGGCTCTATGCAGAGAAGGTAGACTCATGTCTCATGGATCTCCTTGCACATGTTCGGTGGTCAGTAATTACTTTGTTGAATCAGAATAATTGACCGATGTGGCCTGGTTCTGGCCAATGGGGAAATGATAATCCTTTTAGCAATGAGAATTTTAATAATAGTGTAAGACTCTATATGATTGTCAAATGTATGCCATAGGTGTATAGGAGAATGAGGAAATGATTATTTTTAGCTGCCTCATAATATACTGATCCCAACAAATGTACCAGTTTAAAAAGTTTTTCACAATCTAAACAGATGTGAGTTGAGTGGAAAAATGAGGAAAGTGAGAGTTTGCTGGTAGACAGTCCTGCCTGAGCCTCCTTGCCCTCTGCGTGTTTTGTGAGCAAAGGCAGGGAGGGCCCTTGTTCTGAAAGGTGGAACAAGTATCTCCCTCTGGAGAAGAGGGAAGATTATGTCCCTCATAGTAAGGATCCCTCTCCCTCTGGGACAAAGTGTGGGCTGGATCAAAAAATACTAGGGTTCCCTAGGCTGTGGTTCCTTTCCTGTAGCACAACCTTCTTCATATGTGAGTGTCACCTGGCCCTCTCTGCACCTCCCTGTGAGAAATGGGACTCAGGAACCTGACAGAAATGCTGGCACACTGGCTAATACTATTGCTCTGAGTAATAAAGCTTCCTGGGTCTCTGATCCAGGTAACCCTCCTCTTCTGCTGGCATCCATGGAACTGCGGCAGGCTGACTGGCTAGCTGGTACAGGCGTGAAATCTTAGACCCTCACAGTTCTTGACAGTGTTAATACATAGTGATGCTTAATGCTTTTTTACCGTAAGGGTGGGCTTCCCTGGTGGCTTAGATGGTAAAGAATCTGCCTGCAGTGTCGAAGACCTGGGTTCGATCCCTGGGTTGGGAAGATCCCTTGGAGGAGGATATGGCAACCCGCTCCAGTGCTCTTGCCTGGAGAATCCCATGGACAGAGGAGCCTGGCGGGCTACAGTCCACGGAGTCACAAAGTCGGACACGACTGAGCGACTAAGCAGAGCACGGCATAAGGGAAGTGATTCCCAGTTTCTGTTAGATTTTTACATTGTCTTATTATCTAGTAAGACTTTGCTAAGCTTCAGTGAAATTCTTCCTCTTGTGAAATCATGGCTTTATGAAATAATTTCATGATAGTGACCAGCAGCACAGTTTCAGAGAAAGAGTTGAATAATCCTTGATATGTGTGAGAGAAAGAACGAATATGGATACGTTGGAATTCTTACTGGAGAACAGAAAATTAGGTGAGTGGTTCTCTTACCACTCAAATGCATGGGGCAGAAATAATTATTCATGAAAATTAATTTCCAATAAAGGTAGTCCAGTCCCCTAAGAAGAATTATCCAAACCGTTTCTTATAAGGCACATAAGATTTTTGTTGCTGCTACTGCTTTGATGTGGGGAATCTCTTTTTCAGATAATTTATTTAAACAATAGCAGGCTCTCAATGTAAAAATAAAATGGGGGATAAAAATCAGAGTGCTTATTTGATTTTGCCAGTGAAAAAAGAAACACTTGTTTTAGGACAAACACAAAGCAGAGAAAATGAATGATTCCTGCAGTTTTAGAATGAAGCTTTTATCTTGTTAGAGCCTTTGTTAAGAACAGCGAAAAGCAAGTTTAAATTCTGAATATGGAAAATTGTTCTCGAAGATTTTCTGTCCTTTAAAATTGCTCTGAGAGATGATTGCTACACCACAATAGGGAGCTTTAAAGATAGAAAATAAAGAGATTACAGGGTAAATAGCCTGCAAGCTGTGATGGTTAACATTCAGGGAATGAGTCACTGGTGAATATATCACTTATCAGAGTTCTTTGGTGAATATAGTTTCCTTTGTTTCCTTGACAGACAGTTAAACTGAACTGAGAAGATGCAGTCAGTGTATTTTAGAATGTCCTGTTAACCACTGTCAGAATGTGAAGCGGACAGCAGAGAAACGTGGCCCACACAGGAAGCATGGTGCAGGGGTTGTGAGAAGCTGGTTGACAACCAGACAGTTCTGTCTATTGATAACTTTCAGTTACCAACTCGGTTCATTATTCTTGAGCATTTTAANCTGTTAACCACTGTCAGAATGTGAAGCGGACAGCAGAGAAACGTGGCCCACACAGGAAGCATGGTGCAGGGGTTGTGAGAAGCTGGTTGACAACCAGACAGTTCTGTCTATTGATAACTTTCAGTTACCAACTCGGTTCATTATTCTTGAGCATTTTAACCACTACGTGTCATTTTCACAGGATGGTTGACATGTGAGTCGATTGAAAAAAATGGATCCTATAATAAGTGAACGGTTGATGATTGTTATTCTGATGTTCACAAACTTTTGAATGATTTTCCCTTTCATTTAATAACTAAAGTTTCTGGCAGTGTTTATGTATTGCATCTGTACGTTTAAATTTAAATTTACCAGTTAAAGGTAGCACAGGCTTCCGTTGTGGCTCAGCTAGTAAAAAATCCACCTGCGATGCAGGAGACAGGTTCAATCCCTGGGTTGGGATGATCCCCTGGAGAAGGGAAAGGTTACCTACTCTAGTATTCTTGCCTGGAGAATTCCATGGACTGTATAGTCCATGGGGTCACAGAGTCGGACATGACTGAGCAACTTTCAAAGTCAGCACAACTTTAAATCTCTTGAGTAGAAAGAGATATGGTATAAAAACAGGAATCAGTGTGTATTCAGTGGCTCGGTCGTGTCTGACTCTTTGTGACCCCGTGGATTGTAGCCCACCAGGCTCCTCCATCCACTCTTGGTGGTACCGTGGGACACCTGGGTGTACTTTGTAAGAATATTTTTTGCTTCTGTAAATATAGGCAGACATTCTCTGATACCAGTGCCAGTGACAGTAAAAACCAAACTCTTGTATGTGCGCAAAGTATTCCTTTTTGGTCTCTTTTCACATTGCTTCATGAAGCCTGCCCAGCGGGAACTACTTGTAGGTGTCCTTGGGGTTGTGCCGCCGTGTCTGGCAGCCTTGCAGGGAGGGGGCGCCTGCAGGCTGGGTGGTCTTTGCTGAGTGTGAACTTGGCTGGGCCACAGCCTTGGTTTCAATCAAACACTAACTTAGGTGGTGCTCGGAGGAGCTTCGTAGGTGTGATTAGAGTCTACAAGGAGGGAGATGATCCCAGAGAATCTGGTGGAGCTGATTCCATCAGGCGAAAGGCCAGCACTGAGGGTTTCAGTCCTGCTTGTTAACAGCAGCTTCACATTTGATAGTCAATAAAAAAGTGATACTCACAAACTTTTGAATGATTTGCCTTTTTGTTTGACAACAGAAGGTCCTAGAAGTGTTTTCATAATGCATCTATGTGTTTAAATTTAAATTTATAAGTTAAAGTAAGCACAACTTTAAATCTCTGGGTAGAGAGAAATATGATATAAAAATAGCAATCAATATATGCTCAGTTGCTAAGCTGTGTTCGACACTTTGTGACCTCTTGGACTGCAGCCTGCCAGGTTCCTCCATCCGTGGGATTTTGCCGGCAAGAATACCGGAGTGGGTCGCCATTTCCTTCTCCAGGGGATCTTCACATCCTGGCGCCCCTACCTGCTCTTCCTGAGGTTGTGGTCTGTGGGTCTGTTTTAAAAATAATTCTATTGTTTGTTTATTTTGGCTGTGCTGGGTCTTCGCTGCTGCAGGCGGCCTTTCTCTAGTTGTAGTGAGCGGGGCTATACATGGACCGGCGGCAGGACGCTCACTGTGCATGAGCTTGTGGTGGTCAGGATGCTTGACTGAACTCAGCGGTTACAGGACTGTGGTGGACTGAACTGTGTCCCATTAGATTCACTGGCTGAAGCTCTAACCTTTAGTGTGACTGATTTGGAGATAAAGCTTTTAGGATGTAAGTTGGTTGAATGAGCTCATAAGAGTGAGTCCTAATCAGATAGCACTGGTGACTTCACGAGAAGAGAAAGCAGTCTCTCTATCTACACTCACTGAGGAAAGGTCATGGGAGTTCACAGCAAGAGAGCTGCCATCTACAAGCCAGGAAGAAAGCTCTCACCAAAACCTGACCCTGCCGATGCCCTGATGTTGGACTTCCTGCCTCCAGAAGTGTGAGAGAATCAGTTTCTCAGGTTTAACCACTCAGTCTATGGTATTTGGTTATGGCAGCATCAGTAAATTGTGGAGGGATTGATTTTAGGGCCAAACATCCTCAAGGACCATTTTCATTATTGTCTCATTTATTAAGAAGAAAACTGAAGCTTTTTCACTTAACAAAGAGTTAACACATCTGAACTGATCAGCAGTAGTGATCAGCGGTGATTGCTGACTGCCTTCTGGAGGTGTACAAGGCCTTTCAGGAAAGAATAAGAAAGAAACATAAGCTGGGCTCAGATTCAAAGAATGAACACCTACTGTGCAGGAATAGTCAAAATGTAACACTGTTAAAAGCTTAGTCTGCACGTCCTTCTGATGCTTGTCGAAGCTGTGGGTCTACTGTCTGGTAATCGGGACGTGCAAGGATTGTCTCCTCCATAAATAACATGCCGAATGCACAATGTTTTCCTTTGGGGTTTTCTTCAGGCTCAAGCTGGTGGACGCAGCTGTCACTTTTGCTGCACTGGTCCTCCTGCAGCCCTCGCTGGGGCCTCTGCTGCGGCCCTGGCTGTCTCTTCTTCTTCTTTTTTTTTTTTAAATTTTAATTTTTATTTTTTCATCTCAGGTGTACATGAGTTCCCAATCTTGAACCCCCCCCCCCCCCTACCTCCCA